>PVIC010036620.1:0-18497 GCA_004025085.1 Thryonomys swinderianus
TTTTTTTTTTTTTTTTTTTTTTTTTTTTTTTTTTTTTTTTTTTTTTTTTTTTTTGCTTTTTGGAGACAGGGTCTCGCTTTGTAGTTCAGGCTGGCCCTGAGCTCACTATGGTGCCCAGGCAAGCCTCGAACTCAGCAATCCTCCTGTCTCTGCCTCCCGAGTGCTGGGATGACAGGCGTGAGCCACCACGCCCAGCATTGTGGTATGCGGTGTTGATTGTTGGTGGGCGTGTCTCCACGCCCAGCATTATATGTGGTTACCGGGGATCGAGCTCAGGACCTTGCGCTTGCGAGGCAGGTGCCGGAACCACTGAGCTAACCCTCCGGCCCTGCATTTAATTTCTTACTCCATCTTCAGTTGACTTTTGTAAATGATTTGAAGTAGCAATTTAAAAAAAAATTTTTTTTTTTTTTTTTTTTGCCATATGAAAACCCCAGTTGTCCCAGCACCATTTGTTAGAAAGTTCATCATTTCTTTTCAAATCTACAGGGCCCAGCCCTGTAAGAAACTGAGTTTCCATGATGTGTGGGTCTGTTGCTGGGCACATCATCCTGTACTACTGAGCACTTGGTCAGGCCCTGCCCAGGTCCCATACGCTCTTAAGTACTGAAGTTTTAGGAGCAGTCTTGGGACATGTATAGCATGGCAAGCTCCCCCAGCTGGTTCTTAGTGATTCAGTGCCTTCCTCTCCCATGTACATGTTTAGAATTAGCATAGAACTGTGTGTTATGACACAAATACACCAAAAAATCCATTGGTATTTTTATTGGAATAGCACTGAATCTATGGAACAATAGAAAATTAATATCCTTAAGATACTGAGATCGCCAATCCATACAAAAAGTACCTACTTCTGTATATTTAGGTCTTCTTTAATGACTTCCCATAATTTTTTTTTTTTTTGAGACAGGATCTCACTTTGTAGTTCAGGCTGGCCCTGAGCTCACTATGTAGCCCAGGCAAGCCTAGAATTCAGCAATCCTCCAGTCTCTGCCTCCCAAGTGCTGGGATTACAAGCGTGAGCCACCACACCCAGCACTGTGGTATGTGGTATTGATGGCTGGTAGGCATGAGTCACCACGCCCAGCATTGTATGTGGTTACCGGGGATCGAACTCAAGACCTTGCGCTTGCGAGGCAGGTGACGGAACCACTGAGCTAAATCTCTGCCCCCCCATAAAATTTTATAATTTTTGCTCTTAACATCATGCGCATCATTTGTTAGATTTATTCTCAGGTATTGGATACTTGTTGATGCCAGCATATTTAGTATCTTAATACACTTTCATCTTCCAACTGTTTATTAAGAATGCAGCCTTGGTGGGTCAGAGTTCAATCCCTGGTAACCACATACAATGCTGGGCATGGAGACTCACGCCTGTAATCCCAGCACTCTGGAGGGAGAGACAGGAGGATTGCTGAGTTCGAGGCTTGCCTAGGCTACATAGTGAGCTCAGAGCCAGCCTGAACTACAAAGCGAGACCCTGTCTCAAAAAAAAAAAAAGAATGCAGCCTTGGTAAAATTAAGGTTCTTTCACGTTTTTCAGATAGCAGTGCCATCTGAGAATAATGCAGTGCTGTATCTTTCCAGTCTTTATTCCTCCCCCTCCCGTCACTGCCCTACTTAGGATCCCCAGTGCGTGATCACTGAACATGGTGGAGCCACCCTTGCTTTGTTCCTGACTTTAAAAGGAATGTTTCCACATTCCTCATATTGTGCTTGCTTTAGGGTTTTCAGAAGTGTACTTTAGAGTGATAGTTTGCTAACAGTTTTTGTAAGGAATGATATTGTATTTTACCTCCTGCCTCTACTGAGGTAGTCTTCAGTCTGTTAAGTGGCAGATTGCATTAATTAATTTTACTGTTAAATCCACCTTGCCTTCCTGGATAAACTCGGGAGTGGTTTGTGTAACACTGGATTTTTCTTTCTTGAATGATTCGTAAAACTTGCTAGTAAAATCAGCAGAGCCAGTTACTTTTTCAAAGGGAAGATTTTCAGCTGCTGATTCTATTTGTTTCATGGTTGTAGATTTTTCTCTATCTTCTTGAGTCATTCATTTCATTAATGTTTAATACTCATTGACAGCTAAAACTATTCTATGCCTGATTCCTTTTCCCCTCTCCTTCTGGCACTCATTAGATATGTTCAATGTTCTCTCTATATCTCTGCATTTATTCTTTTTTCTGTCCCTGGCTGCATTATGAATAATTTTCTGCATTTCTGTCTCCTCAGCCATATCTAATCAGTTGCTGAACATATTTGTTGGTTTTTACATTTTAATTATTACATTTTTAAAATCCTGTTTAGTTCTATTCCAAAACTGCTTGGCCATATTATATGATGTTTGTTCCTTCTCTCTATTTTAAATCCACTTTTATTCCTTTCAAGTTATTCAGTGTATTTATGTTGCATTCTGATTCTTGGAGTCTGATAACTAGCATCTAAAATTATATTTTGAAGGACAATTTTGCTGTCTCTTGTTGCTGTTGGCTCTCAGTCAAGGTTCGTTGTGTGCTTTGTAACTTTATTGTTTCATGCTGAGCTCCTATTCTTTAGGATATCATCTGCAGGAATTTTTCTAGGCCTGGTTTATAGTTGAATTCCTCCAAAGATCTACCTAGTGTGGTATCAGACCACTAGAAAGAAAATTCCTGAGCCTCCTGCCTCCTTCCCCCTCATACTGGAGATTGGACCTTCATACTGTACTACATCAGTGTAATATATGTGTGTGTGTGTATGCATATAAAACATTATTATAATATTTATTTTTTGCAGTACTGGGGATAGAACTTGGGCCCTTGTACATCCAAGGTTGGCGCGGTACCACTTGAGCTAAATCCTTAAACCATATATCACTATATATATATATATTTTTTTTATTTTTTATTTTTTTATTTTTTTTTTCTTTTTGAGACAGGGTCTCGCTTTGTAGTTCAGGCTGGCCCTGAGCTCACTATGGTGCCCAGGCAAGCTGCCGCGGACTCAGCAATCCTCCTGTCTCTGCCTCCCGAGTGCTGGGATTACAGATGTGAGCCACCACGTCTGGCATTTATTTTTTAAAATTTTAAGAGAGGGTCTTGCTAAATCACCCAGGCTACACTTAAATTTGCAACCCTCCTGCCTCACTCTCTAGAGTTCTGGGATTACAGGGATGTCCCACTACACTTGGTGTCGACAGATTTTTATTTGAGCTCTCAGATAATGTAAATTTGGTTGTCAGCTTGTATGAGTAGTCTGGTTACAGATTCTCGGTGAAAGTACTATTTTCTCTTTACCGGCTGCTATTTCTTGTTTTCGATATCTTCAAGCATAAGTAGCCAGCTTATCTCTACTTCACCTTTTTACAGGTGTTGTAGTTCTTTTGAGTCCTTAGGACAGTAGTAGCTCTGTAGGTCTGTTCTAACAAAGTAGCACAAAGTGGTGGCCTAAGGTAGTAGAAATTTGCTCTCAGTTCTAGAGCCTTGAAGTCCAAGCTTAGAGAAGTGGCAGGGCCGCGCTCGGTCTGGAGGCTCTATCGGAGCTTCTGTGGTTGTCAGCCTTCTTGGTTCTTTCTGGGCTCGTGGATGTGTTACTTTTTCCTCTCTTACCATTGTCACGTGGCATCTCCTTGAGTGTGTCTATTCCTATATCTTTTTCTAAGGACACCATCATATGGGTTATGGCTCCTGCTAATGACTTCATTTTAACTTTATACATCAGCAGTGATTCTTTTGCCATGAAAGGTCACATGCACAGGTACTGGGGCTAGGACTTCTACATATACTCTTGAGGGACATGATTTAATACATAACAAAATCCAAGTCAGTATTACTCAGTGTGATCTGGGGTCCTGCAACATCACATACCTAGGAATTTATGAGGAATGTAAGTTCTCAGGTCCTTCAGGTCTACTGAATGAGACCACTTGGGGTAGAGAATCTACCCTCAAGGATGGGAAAGTTCTCCAGACTTCTTATGCAGGCTGCGGTTCAAGGTCTGTTTCCCACACTTGACATGGTGACATTGTGAACCAAAGCCAGAGCTTCAGTTCTGTGAATGTTCTTCATGGACCTTTCTGGGGCTCTGCTTTGACTTGGATTTGGCCTTCGTGCACCCTTACATTGACACTGTGTATCAAAATGATAGAAAAGTCCTTGTATTGGTTATATTTTCAAATTGAAAATCTTTGAAATTCATAGACAAGCCGAAAGAACAGTATAACAAGTACCTATATTCTGTGAGTGTGCCAGCCCCGTCTCTGTCTGTATAAATTCACACATTTCTCTCTTGCCAAACCATCTGGAAGTAGGCTGCAGACATTGTACCACTGCACCCCGAATATTTCAGAATGTCACTCAGGGACAGGATTATTCTCTGTACCAATGGTTCTGGGATTTGTTGCTCTTTGATCCTTTTACATTCTTATTTTATTTATGTATGTATGTATGTATGTATGTATGTATGTATTTATTTATTTGAGACAGGGTCTTGCTTTGCAGTTCAGGCTGGCCCTGAGCTCACTCTGTAGCCCAGGCAAGCCTCGAACTCAGCAATCCTGCCTCTGCCTCCCAAGTGCTAGGATGACAGGCGTGAGCCACCACACCCAGCACTGTGGTATGTGGTATTGATTGCTGGTGGGCGTGAGTCACCACACCCAGCATTGTATGTGGTTACCAGGGATTGAACTCAGGACCTTGCACTTGCAAGGCAGGCGCCGGAACCACTGAGCTAAATCTCTGGCCCCATTCTTATTTTATTTTATTTTTTTACATTCTCAATTATAATAATAATTTTTAAAAAAAAAACAACCCAAAGGCCGGGCATGGTGGCTCACGCCTGTCATCCCAGCACTCGGGAGGCAGAGACAGGAGGATTGCTGAGTTCGAGGCTTGCCTGGGCTACATAGTGAGCTCAGAGCCAGCTTGAACTACAAAGCGAGACCCTGTCTCAAAAAAAAACAACCCAAAGGCCTCAACAGGCTTTTCTTTATGTGACTTGCATCTTTCATCATTTATCATATTCAAAATAACAGACACTTCAGAATAGATACTTGTTAATTAAAAAATAGCAATAAGAATCTATTATTGGTTCAATAACACATTTTTATGAAAAGTAATTATATTTCCCAGAACAACAATAATAAATAGCAAGAAGGCATCATACATTTTTAAGATCCTTGCATACTAAAGTTACTTGTAATACCTGTCAAGGTTGAAGCAAGAGCTTAAGGCCAGCCTGAGCAACTTAGTGATTTATCAAGACCCTGTCTCAAAAAAAAAAAAAAAGGCCTGGAGATGTGGCTCAGTGTGAAGGCCCCAGGTTCAATCCTCAGGACTGTCCCCTGCCCTCAAAAAGATTAATTATGATGTGACAAAGGACACCTTATTAGTGAATGTTGATCTGCATTATACTTTGAATGACTCTTTTACCCATTCAGGATTTAATAACATCATGCATTGTTCACCTGGAAGCTATTGGTTCTCTGAGTTAAATGAAGATCTTAAGATCTGGCATGTGTCATTTTACAATATCAAAAATTAAGTGTGTTGATATCACTTTCAGTTTCCTCACAAAAGTCTAAGTGTGGGAACCCTGTCAAGTTCATGATAGTGGATACAAAGTTTTCAAAATTCTATTTTTGCTTCAAATCTCAGATATTATTAGCCACCAAACCTGTCTTGAGGTAATAGGCTAATTTGTTCATTTCCTAGAAAATGCTCACCTGATACCTTGTTAGTCAGCAGTGTTCTGTGAAGGAAGGGCTGGTCCAGCGTTCAGCTCAGGGACACTAGTGCTTTTCCCCCAGTGGTCATCCTACTGTGGCATGCAGCAGAAGTGCCTTCTGTGTATTTCCCGTGTTGTGGCAGAGTATGAAGAACATTTGTACTCAGGAGTCAAGATTACTTCACGTGATGGTGTTTACTGCAACATCCATGACACCCCCTCCAACCAGGAACCAGGGATCGAACTCAAGCAATCCTCCTGCATCTGCCTCCTGAGTGCTGGGATTACAGGTGTGAGCTACCAAGCCCAGCACTGTGGTATGTGGTACTGATTGCTGGTGGGCGTGAGTCACCATGTACGGTATTGTTGTAGGTGGTTACCAGGGATCAAACCAGGGACCTTTCGCTTGCTAAGCAAGTGCTGGAACTACTGAGCTAAATCTCTGGCCACCTCATGAGTTACTTAAATGAAACAAGGACCTTTTGTCTTCTGAGTCATGGTGATGAATATAATGATGACTGGTAGAGTTTGGAGCCTGAGTTCATGCAAAATAGCAAGAGCAGTTTCACCTTTCCCCGTCTTTGCACAAGTAGTGGAAATTCAGCAGGGTCAGAAGCAGACGTCTTAGTATTGTCGAAATTGTCCTACCTCATTGGCCCTTTGAAAGGGTCCTAGGGTCCCCCTGGGAATCTGGGTCATACTTTAAAGTCTACCCATTGTCCATTACGAAACCATTTCCACACCTAAGAAAATCAACTGCACAACTTCACCCAGTATGTGGTCTGAAAGCAAACCATTTTTATATGAAAGATACTTTATTAACATTTTCTCCTGGTTTCTACTTGGGTTCAGTTAAAGTTCACATATAGACTTTGCTATTTATTCTGACCAATGGAGAACAGTGCCCTAATTTCATGGTCCAGGGTGGCTGCGATACAGTTTCAGGATTTGTCAGACTTGTCTTTAGGCTAGACTCAAGTGCAACAGTTGCAGCTAGAGCTCCAGTACACGGTGAGGGGGCTGACAGGAAGATACTGAGTGTCTGACAGGAAGATATTGAGTGTCAGGCTCTCTCACAGTTTGGTAATAAATACTTAGCAGAAGATTTTTAAAAATTAAAAATCCATAATTGCAAGGTACCCTGATCCTGTTGGAAACCATGGTCTCCTTTCAATGATTTTTGAGATTTGCAGATATACTGGACCTTTGGCTTATGAACTCAATTCATTTGTAAGGGCTGTTTGTAACTCAAGTCAGTCAGTGAAGTTTAGGCTCCTCTGCACAGCCGTAAAAGTCTCTCTCCTTGCCGGGCGTGGTGGCTCACACCTGTAATCCCAGCACTCGGGAGGCAGAGGCAGGAGGATTGCTGAGTTCCAGGCTTGCCTGGGCTACATAGTGAGCTCAGAGCCAGCCTGAACTACAAAGCAAGACCCTGTCTCAAAAAAAAAAAAAAGTCTCTCTCCTATATACAGGCAGATCTCAGTGTCCTTAGAGAGACATGGGCCCAGGATTTCTCCAAGAACCCCACACAGGAGAGGATGTTGCAGTGTTCTTTCCAGAACTCTTTAAGGGTTAAGTCTGTCTGTATCTGAGATTTCTGGAAGCACATATGGGCAGCATTTGGGTTGTAACTCAAGACTTTGGTCATAAGTTAAAACTAAAACTCCAATCATAACCCAAGTTGTTCATATGTCAGGCTGGCCATAACTGGAGGGTTTACTGTATAGTGTAATTCTTTTGTTTCAGAAGTACAATTTGTGCTGGGTTAGGTAATTTACGCATCTAGAATGGTATTGGCTTCATAGGATTGTTGACCTGACTGCTCAGGATTGAACTCAAAGCAGCAGTTCTGTGGTCTCTCCTCTGTAACCGTCGGGGTCTGTTTTACATTAAGGTCTGCCTGCCACTCAGGTGAGAGATACACTGCTTCCAGCAGCTTCTGTGGGCTTGAATTCCTCATTTGTATCTAGTACCTTGAAGGCTTGAGAATGTCTCCTGCAGAAGACAACTAGCTTCTTTTGCAGAGTCCTTTGCCAGCACCCTGTTCTCTGATGGTGGTCAGAAGCCTGTCACTGAGCTGTCCCCCCCCCCCCACTAGCAGGGGCGGGGGATGCTCTCTGACCTAAACTGGCTAGGATGCAGCTTCTCCAAACCGAGGGGCTCTGTGGGATTGCCAAGGGGACACAGAGAACATTCAAAAGCCAAGTGGATGACAAAAGGCCTTAGCATCTATAATAATAATTTCAAAAACCCTCTCCTGAGTACTTACTGTGACAAATACTGTGTTAGGCTGCTGTTTATTCTGCGGGCCAAGTGTGAGTCACCAAGGGAAGCAGCGGGAGTCACTGCGGTCAAGGTGTTTTTTGGGTGAAGTTCTTTAATACAGCAGTAATATGAGCTGAGTGTGGCTGTCTGTATCCCAGGGGATAAAAACATAACTCAGGCCTCAGCAGCCACCCCACACCACCTCAGAAGTGGTGGCCCCAGCTACAGCATCACCACCTGGCACAGGACAGTATGGGCCTCAAGAGTGTCCCAGTTCTACCCCTGATGAACTGTGACACTTTGGGCGTAGCGCCGTGCTCCTCCGGGTCTCCTGAAGGGAGCAGGGGCTGCACCTGCTCGTGGCCTTGTCCCCTGATGACTCGCTCTATCTCATGCTGCACATCTGTGGAAGTGCCAACTGCTTGAGCCAGGTATACCCTCCAGAGTTGCAGGAGCCTGTGGGGTCTCTGGTGTTTATGACGAGGAGCTGTGGAGGACAGGAGCCCAAGGAGGACCGTCAGGAGCTGCTTCCCTGTGCACAGCTGGGGGAAGAGTGGGTGAGGACTAGAGGACTGGCCAGCAAGTTTTTTCCATGGATTCTGCTCACACAAGACCAAGAGGATGCGTTAAAAGGCTGTTGGAAATGTCCTTGTCCATCTTCCTTTGTAACAGGTTATTCCTGTTGCTGGGTCTCCTGTCCTGGCCAGCTTGGCCTCAGCCAGACTCCCTTGCCACCTGGACCTGCCTCATCTCAGGAGAGGCTGGGATCCAAAGTCTGAGGTCAGTCTGGGCCAACAGAGCCCCGCAGTGTCCTCTGAGACCTGACAGGCTCAGCACTTCCCCAAGGCAGCTCATCCAGTTTAATGAGGCTCTGGGTGGGGAGGTGGTTTCCCTGTAGGGTGTGAGCAAATTCCCCAGCCGGCTCAGATGCCACCACTGGGCTGGCAGCAGATGAGGTCAGCTGTGGTTGGTTGGGCATGCTGGGCACCAGGCAAGGAGCTTCGCGGCTGGGTGAGGTCAGTGGGGTGGGGAGCTCTGATCCCGGGAGAATCTGGAGAGGTTTCCAAGGTGGATTGACAGCACTGGTTGCTGTGAGTTAGTCTCCTTTGCGTGTCTGCTACTTGGCAGTTTGCAGACTGCTTTTACCTGCATCTAGGGATCCGAGGTCATGAATGTGGCTGCCCTGGGCTGAAACTAGCCTGCAGGTGCATGTTGGGCTTGTGGTGTCTTAGATTTGATTAAGTTGCCACCACTTTAAGTCAGATAGAGGTGGCATCAGAACCCAAATTTCTGGCTTTTCAATCAGAAGATCTGGCATCACAAGATGATGACATTCAACAGCAGGGCAATATGCCCTGGCTTCAGGGTGGCCGTCTCTGGGGACCACCTGCTTCCCCATCCATTCAACCTGCCCGGCCCAGTTCCTGCAGGCTGCTGATGGGCACTGTGTCTCCGCTTGTACCTGGTCTCCATCCAGGGCCTCACCCTTGATTCTGTGTTTCCAGAACAACCTGGGGAGCCGCGCAGCAGCACCCTTGTTTTCCAGTGAGGTAAATGTCAAGTCTGACTTAAGTGAGTCCTTCACAAATGAACGGGACAAAGCAAACAGGCTGCTTTTAGAAAATGACAGCAGCTTCTTAGTAAATCGGGAAAATGGACTCAAAAGAAAGTATACAACTGCCCTGGCATGGAGAAATCCAGTAATTGTGTGCACACTGGAGCAGACGGTCCTTGGCATCCAACTCATGAATACTTCACCCCAGATTCCTCAGTCCCTGCTATACCTCTGTAAGCTTAATTCCTTTCTCAGTTAGTTGCTAATATTTCCCTGCTTGTGTTAGCCCGGAGGAGATCAGCCATCTGCCACTCTCTCTCTCTCTCTCTCTCTCTCTCTCTCTCTCTCTCTCTCTCTCTCTCCTGTCAGCCCATCCACACACGGGCATGATAAACTCGGCTTTTCCCAGCTACCTTCTAGAATTTCCTGATTTTAACCTTGTTTACTGGAATAAACTTTCCTTTCAAAAGCCTGTTCTGACAAGTGGATTCTTTATGACAGTAACCAAGGCTCAAATTGGTGTAAGCATGTTACACAGGGAGATAGTCACGGCCTGACTCCATCCGTGGTCTTGGGTGAGTGAGGTGCCCTGGATAAGCCCAGTTTCCCACTCATAAAAGGAAGGCTAGGGCCTTGGTAGTACCTTGCTCAGCACAGGAAGTAGATGGAGTCTGGAGAAACTAGGAGAGAAGAAGGAAAAAAGGAGGGAAGATGGCTGAACAACACAGCGGAGAAGTAAAGGAGACTTCAGGAGGATCTTGGATAGTTTGGTTCACTCCACTTTGCTTCTCCCTCTTCCTTTTCTTTTTATAGTACCAGGGACTAAACACAAAGCCCTTCATACTGAGCTACAGTCCCAGCTCTTTTTATTTTGAGATAGGGTCTCATTAAATTCCTTAGGCTGGCCTTGAATTTGTGTTCTTCCTGTCTCCTCCTCCTCCTCCCAGGTAGTTGGGGTTACCAGCACGTGCCATCACACCTAGCTCCAATTGCTTTTCTTATGATATAAACTTTCTATGTGTCCACGGATGTTCAATAAAATTGATTATTCACACTGAGAAGGAAGGGGAAGGTAGCTAAAGCCTCACCAGTTTTCCCACCGGTGCTGACGCCTGCCACACTGGGGAGTCTGTGCCAGTCCACCGCAGTTACCAGAGGGACCATGACATCTGTGCCTCATGCCCCTGACCTGAAGGCCAACAGATCTGTTACCATAGTAAAATACCTTTATCAGCACAGATCTGTACCTTACATAGCGGTTGGTTTGGTGGCTTGTGTACATTGTTGTACTTAACCTGGAGGCTAGCCCCATGGGGTAGGTAGTGTTGTTTCCATTTTTCAGGTGAGCAAACTGAGCTTTAGAAAAGTTAAAGAATGTGCCAGCCCTTAAACAGCAGAGGCAGAAGACCAATGCGAATCTTTGATTTCTGTCTTTGGTTGTCTTTGCTGGAGTGTTGCCGCGGGTCTCCGCAGGAGGTTCCCTCCCAGGGCAGGGCGCTGGTGAGGAAGAAGAATCATGAACATGCCAAGTACTGTGGGCTAGACTAGCTGGTCTGGCTGCGTGGACACGGATAAAAGCTCTTCCAAGTGCAGTTTGGATTCCCTGCTCTGGGGCGAGAGGCCTACTCCAGGCAATCCGAGGTTAGCCGTGCTGAGATGAGACTGCCCATTGTGTTTGAAAGACCAGTGGCCTGAGTGGAGAGTGACTGCAGCTTCATCTTGGGAGTTCATTTTGAAAGATGGGCTTTGAGATCAAAATCCGGAACTTTGCTTTTGGACAAGGGCCAGCCAGGGAAGGTTTTATCAGGAAGAGGGCTGAGAAAGCAGTATGTCTGTGTCAAATTTGAAGGAACAAGTTTCGAACCAGTGTCTTGGCAGAGGGAATGGAAAGAAAGGGCGGAAGTGGTAAATTAATAAACAAATAATTGGTGGGACTTGAACCCTACCTGTGTAAATTGGAAGGACTTTTGACATCATGTGGTCCTGTCGAGTCCCAGTGTTGGGACTCCTGTTAGGGTGACCAGCTTGACAGGCCACATCAGGACCCTCCAGTGCATGAGAGGGACAGAGCTTCTAAGTGGCAGTTAGCCTCTGAACCCAGCACAGAAGGTGGAGCTTATTAGAGTCCCCACAATTCATGTCTCCCCAGAACCTCAGAATGTCATGTGATTTGGAAGTGGGGGCTTTGCAAACGTTTATTAGATTAGGATGGGTTCTTACTGGATTAGGGCCAACCCTGTCCCAGGGACTGGTGTCCTTGTAGGAAGAAGAAAATTCGGGCACAGACTGAGACGTGCAGGAAAACACCATGTGCTGACTGAGAGTCACAGCGATGCCCTCAGGGGCTAAACAATGCCAAGGACTGCTGGCAACCGTGCAGACCTGCGGAGGCCACGGGGGATAGGCTGGGGTCTGCTGCCACCGTGGTTTCAGACTTGCACAACTAACTGTGAGAGAATAAATAACTGTTGTTTTAAGCTTCAAATTGGTGCTACTCTGTTACTGCAGCCCTAGGAAACAAACCCAGGGTCTCTACCTTGAAATACTGTTGCCCAGCAGGCCCTCCCTGTTGCCAGAGGACACAAGGGCAGCTTGGCATGATTTGTCCTGACAGGGCCAGCACAGGCTCCCGGTGCTTGTGTCCTTCCTCTCTAGTCTCACACTCATTTTAATAACATGACCTGAAATTTTGCACTAATGCTCATAACTCTGCATAGTGTAGTGTCAGATGACCTTATCTTTCACTGTCTCTGTGACCATCCTCATATGACACGAGCTTTCTATGCCTCAGCTTGAGTCATTACTATGCTTCCCTGCATGTCATCTCTGCTTGTCCTCAGCTATATATATTCTGTCCACCTTTAATGCCAACTTTTTCTTTCCTGGACCATGTTAGTCAAATGTAGATTGTTTGTTTGTTTGTTTGTTTGTTTTGATACTGTCTTGCTAAGTCATTGAGTTGCCCGGGCTGGGCTCAAATTTACAATCCTCCTACCTCAGTCTCCCAGAGAGCTGGCATTACACACCTGCCCCACTATGGCTGTTTCTAATGTGGATTCTTTGTTCTGCAGCCTCAAAACACCCGCTGCTAATCCTGCTTATTGATCAACATCCTACGCAGCTGCCTGGAGACATTTTTGTGCTTTCATATTTCTTAACTCATTAATTTTTAACAATTTACTACTATTTCTGTCTTGCCTCTTGGGTTCATGTCTCAGTTCCTTGAAGGCATATAGCCTAGGTTTTGCTTCCTTTTCTTTTCTATACACTTTTCATAGTGTCATTGAGAGAAAGTAACCTTCCTGGGATGGGAAAGATTAGAAAGAAGAAAGGACTTGGTGGGAAATCTTCACCTGTGGGGTGCACAACACACTCCTATGCCTAGAAGGGGATAGTGTGTCTGTATGAACCCTTGGAGCACAGGTTCCCATTTTTGTCCTAGCAGTCCCAGCCTTATTTATCTCTAAAGTAACAACTGAATCATGACCAAGTACTCATTTCTGGGATGGACCATGGAAAAATCATGGCAGATTAGGCAGATGTGACCTTTATTTTCAATGTGTGTTTAGTTTTATGGAAAATACTGACCAAAAAGTGAGTATTCACTTGATTTTTCTATGACTTTTCAGCCAGATGGCAAAGTATAGACAGATCTGGCGATCAGGATGGCTACTGGCAGCCATGTTTACACTACCTGATCCACCCTCTTACTAGGCTGTGACCTATTGGAGCAGAGGTGGACATCTGACAGAGCCGAGCCAGTCATATTTCCCCTCTCCAGAAAACATAGGTGCAAAACTCAGAGGCAGCCAACTCCTGCATGCTGAATTATGTTCTCTCTGCTGCAGTTCATGGTTTGGAGCTTTAACTGAATGTGCTCATATTGGAAATGGGAACTTCAGGAAATACAGGAAGTCATGAGGGTGGGAGGCTTATAAGGGACTGGTTTCTTTCTTTCTTTCTTTCTTTCTTTTTTTTTTTTTTTTTGGAGTTCAGGCTGGCCCTGAGCTCACTATGTACCACAGGCAAGCCTAGAACTCAACAGTCCTCCTGCCTCTGCCTCCCAAGTGCGAGGATTACAGGCATGGGCCACCATGCCCAGCCAGACTGGTTTCTTTATAGGAAAAGATACCAGAGAATTTTCTCTCCACCTCATTCCACTGTAGGAAGACATAACAAAAAGACAGCAATCTGCAAGCCAGGAAAAGAGACCTTACCAGATCCTGACAGGCCCAGCAACCTAATTTCAGACTTCAAGCCTCCAGAAGTATGGTGAAGTACAGTTCTGCTGTTTAAGATTCCAAGTCTGAAACTTCATCACGGCAGCTTGAAATGGCTAATGTTGCGGTTACTCAAGAGACAGGAGGTGTGGAAGCTGTGTTCTGCTGTGTGGATTGAAGAACAATCCACATGAAGAACGTGTGGGTTGTGATTTCTTTGTCATCTGGCCTCAGAGTCTGTCTTGAGAAGAGTGAGAAGAGATAGACGTTCTAGGGGATTCACTGTTGTCAGTCAGGCGAGATACAGTGAGGATACGGGGCCAAAATGTACAAAATGAAAGATATTCAGTACTCAGATCCCAAAGAAGTGAGGGGTGCCAATGAAGGATCAACAGGAAGACTAGAAACTGCAGGAAACTCAACTGGTGGGTATGGGTAAGAGGGTGGCACAGAGAAAAACAGCCTGTGGGATGGTGCCTTTATTAAGGTTCATGGGGTTGGTCCATATGCTTTCCTTTGGGGATTATGGATTGGTTCTTAGCTAAAGAAATTGCATATTGGGTGGAACTTATTTACCTGACTCTGGAGTTGACTTTTGGGTTTTTATTATGGTCAGCAGCTCTGGGAGCTATTAGATTTGAGGTCACTGGGCTGAGGAGCAAGCAGGCTGCCCACTACCACACAGGGAGAAATTTTTTTTTTCTTTGAGACAGTGTTTTGCTTTATAAAGTTTAGGCTGACCCTGAGCTCACTATGTAGCTCAGGCAAGTCTCTCAAACTCAGCAATCTTCCTGCCTCTACCTTCCCAGTGCTGGGATTACAGGTGTGAGCCACCATGCCCATCACTGTCGAATGTGGTACTGATTGCTGGTGGGCATGAGTCACCACACCCTGTATTGTTGTATGTGGTTACCAGATCGAACCAGGGACTTTGCGCTTGCTAGGCAGGCACCAGAACCACTGATCTAAATATCTGGCCCATAGGGAGAAATTTTGATCAGGCCAAAGATGAAGGGTACAATTGGGTTTCAACTACTAGTGAAGCCTAAAATTGTATGCTGAAGCAGCACCTATGTTAAAAAAATTTCTGACAGCAAGGAAAGTGGGTCAGCATAGAAGGAGGAGGGATAGATCTTCAAAGAAAGCCCAGGGGGCAGAAATGCTGCCTGGCTTCCCCAATATTCTCCAGGCCCTGGTTCTTCATGCTTACAAGGCCCAGCTGCCTCTGAGTTCATGTGCTGCTCTGGTGGCCTCTCTATTGCTTCCACAAGCTTGAGTCCATTTCCGGACTTGGAATTTACAACCAAAAGAAGCTTTGCCAATACTCTTGGCATTGTATAAGAGAGGAAACCAGAGCATAGATGCCAGGAAACTGAGCTCAGGTACACTGGAAAGGACACCGCACTCCTGCCCTCAGACTATCACTGTGGACTGGGGAAAGCGGCTCAGGGCAGGTCTGGAACCATGAGGTGAAGCGCTGTTACTCCTCTACCACCAGCCCTTTAAAATGTGCTCTGTGTCCTGTCACACTGCAAAGTGCTTTCCGATATCCCATGTGTTTGTTCCTTTTCTCTGTAATTTTGTCAGGTGGAGGAGCAAGGCTATCACCACTTACATTGTTGCTTTTGGATCCTGCATCTAAGACATTCTTAGCAATGTCCACTGGCCAGCAACCAAGATCTCCCCATGCCTTTGTGTGTCCTTTGCATCTGTCTTCCTTTTGTTCTTGTAATCAGACCCATATTTATCTCTGATGAACAGGTGGTCTTCTGTAAGCCCTGCGTAGGAGTGCTGGGCACCTGTGCCCTGTTTGGTTCCTATAGTTATTTTAAGATGCGCTTTTAAAATGAGTTCATTGATTGGGAGATATGTAAAAACAGAAGTCAGCACAGTTTCCACCACCTTATCCCAACTGCCAGTAACATTATGGAGACTCTTCCTAGTAGTTTTTCACTTGTGAACTGAATTTGTGAAAATAATATAGTTGTAATTGTGCATATTAAGAATTTTGTGTTCCCCTTCCCCTTTAACATGGTACTGGAAACAGTTTTGTACAGCTTCACATATTTTGTAAGTAATATTCTTAAGACTACTCATTCTTGTAAGTTGATCATGATTTAATGTAAATCCTATAGTGTATGAACAGACTGTAAGGAACTATGTAGGAAACATAAGTGTCATGCCTTGACTTGTTAGACATTTGTGATTATAGGGAGTAGAACAGTCTTTATTGTTTTTTTGTTTTACTGTATTTTTCTGGTGGAGAGGGGGCTTTTCTTTCTGCTAGATTCTGTAGAGTAGAATTATGGACAAACAGATGCAGCTCTTTTAGGAGACATTTTGTAAACTTCATCAAATTTCTTTTCAGATGGGAAATGCTGATTGACCCTCCTACCCTTACCGGGAGAGAGAAGCTGTCAGAACTTCAGTGCACATCTTTCTGTCCTACCCTCTGAATAAGTAATGTGTGTAAGAATAGAGACATGTGTTCTGTGAAGTCTATGCGTTCTATGAAGACATGTGTTCTATGAAGACTTCTTTGAAGTCTACTAGAGGAACTACTGCCAACCACCAATTTGTAGATTAAGTAACTCACTAAGGGGGAGGGAAAGGTGTTTTCTTCTTCTGTTTGATAAGGTTACAGTAGCTGTTTGTCTCCAGAATATGGAAAAATGTTGCTAGTGTGATAGTATAGATAGTTCTGTGTAAAAATCCTTTAGTTACTATCACTTACTAGTTTTTTGGGTGGATGACTAAAGACTAGGTAATAGTTTAAGCAAACTGGGGCTATTTTGTTGCAAATATGCTTTTCAAAAAGTGAGAAAATGGGGAATTTGACTGTCTCCATGAGAATATTTTTGTATTCTCTGAATTTAATTAAAGAGTCTTTGGGATTTTTGATTTTTGATTTTGAGACAGGGTCATGCTTTGTAGTTCAGGCTGGCCCTGAGCTCACTATAGCCCAGCAAGTCTCAAACTCAGCAGTCCTCCTGCCTCTGCCTCCTGAGTGCTGGAATTACAGGCATGAGGCACTATGCCCAGCAAGAAGTCTTTGTTTTTAAGTCAAAGTGGAGGGAAAAGGGCTCTATTTGGGCACTAAGGATATTTGGGAAGTAACAAGTGTACAGTGGAGACAAAGTTAGGATGCTTGTGGCCTGTGAGTTGGTAGGCAAGGGCCAGATTGCAAGATCCAGGAAGTCAAGCTCCAGAGTCCAGAAGATATTTAGCACACTATATGAAGTCATTCAAAAGTGGCAGGATGGGAATACAAAATGGTATATCTACTTTAAAAAATAGTTTTGCAGTTTAAAAAATTAAATATATACTTATCAACTGTTGTAGCAATTCCATTTCTATTTACCCAAGAGAAATGAAAACATATCCACACAAACACAGACTTTCCACAGATATTCTTTGCAGCCTTGTTCCTAACAGTCACGAGATCTGAAAGGCCTGAAGAGAACTGTACTGCAGACTCTTGGATCTGGCAGAGATGGGCAGGATGGACCAAAAGAAGGTCCCCGGCTAGGATAACTTTATGTCCCTCAGGCTTGAAACTGAGAGGCCAGGGGTTGTGGGAGAGGTAAGAGGGGCTGGCTGAATAGAAAAGAGGAAAAGTCCAAGGCATGGAGTTTACAAGGGAGAAGAGGAAGAGACAGAGCAGATGGTGGAGTCACAGATGGGCAGAGGGGGTTGTGGGCCCCACAGTATGGTCCTTGAGGCTTTGTTATTCCCCAGCTTCCCTCAGACCTGCTGAATCACACACTCTGGGGATGGACCCAACAGCCTCTGTTTTCACAAGCACATCTGGTGATTCTCATGCACCTTTGAGTTTGAGAGACATCGAAATAGAAAAATTAGTTGAGGTGGAGGTGTGTGAGCCATGAGGAAATGCCCTGCGGTATGCTCTTGGAGACAGGGAGCCGGAAGTCAGAAGCAGGAATGGCTGGGTGGATGTGGTGCAGGGCTTTGCCCAGCAGCTGCAGGCCAAGATGGTCTTGAGGCTCCTGAGAGAGACCCATTCGGTTAAAAGTAATAGAAACTTGCTTCAGGCCAGCCTGGGCAGGAGAAAGCATGTTAGGAGGGACACTGGGGGAGCTCCTCAAACTCCTGAGGGACTGGAACCATGAGGCAGGCACAGGACAAGCCCAATGTCTGTCTCTCTTCTTCCTTTTTAAAAATTCATTTGACCAATGTCTATTCAAGCTCTAATAATGTGCTTGGTCTGGGTGCTAGTGATACGGTAAGAAAAGACTTGACTGCCTTTGTCTTTTTTTTCTCCCCTTCTTCCTGTGCATCTTCACATGAAGTGTTGACTCTACTTCTCTGTTTTATTCTTCTCTCTACAGACATGGCCATGCCACAGCTGTTCCACAGTCTGTATTTTAAGTAACTTGTGCTCATCTCATCTCTGGTTCTAAATTCCTGGGGCGGAAAAATCTATCAAGCTCAGCTTGGCACAACCTCAGTGACACCATCTCTAACTGGAAGCAGATGCCCAAGCGGTGGGGGTGGGAGCAGGTGGCCCTTTAAGAGAGGAAACATATCAAGCAGGGTCTGTGCCAGGGTACCATGCTTGTGTCTTTGCTAGTAGGAACAACAGCCTTTGCCTTTCTTAACGAACTTGCCAGAGCCCACCAGCACCAACGCGGCTGCTTCCAGAGACAGTTTGGCGCTGCATAGGCTTGTGAGTGTTGATTACTAGGAATTCTTATTTTTAAGGGGGAGCTTGTTGGTGCAGAGAGGTTTGAAGG
>PVIC010036621.1:0-18486 GCA_004025085.1 Thryonomys swinderianus
GGGATCGAACTCAGGACCTTGCGCTTGTGAGGCAGGCGCTGGAACCACTGAGCTAACCCTCCGGCCCTAACACTGAATTTTCTTTTCTTTTCTGATTTTTTTTTTTCTCCAAAGCATTTCTTATGCTTATTTTAGAAGACAGAATCCACTGGCTAGGCTCCATTATTCATGCCTAGAATGCCAGTACTGTGGGAGGCTCAGGCAGGAAGATCACAAGCTCCACCTCAGTTTGGGTAATTAAGGGAGACCCTGTCTCAAAATAAAAAAATTAAATGCTCAGTACAAAATATAACTCAGTACAAAGACCCTGGGTTCAGTCTCAGTACCTCCACCCCCACAAAAAGACAGCCCCAACATGCCAAGAGTGTAAGATTGCTTTAATTTTTTTATTACTCATCTTTTAGGACAAATAGAGTTACTTGAAGCCTGTCTTTGTAAGTTTGGTATTTGATATTTATAGTGTCAGAGGTGAATTTTAATGAATTATTTAAGTTCTGGTGATAATCACAATGAGCAGATTTTCTGGGAGAAAATTTTAATTTTTCGGGAATTTTGAGACAGGGTCTCTGTGTAGTCCAGGTTGGTCTCTAACTCACTATGTAGCTGAGGCTGACATTCAACTCATGATGATCCTCCTGCCGCAACCTCCAAAATGTTTGAAATGTAAAAGGCAGTGTTCATAAGCGTGGGAGGCAATATGGCCTGTTTCTGCCATTGATTATCTGTTTAAAGAAAGACAAAACTGCAGAGGGGACTTTTGTGCTGTCTTTAGTGCCATCTCAGTTAGTTTGTGTAGCCTGCCCCTGCAGCCATGACTTTCGTGTCTGTGAATCTGTTAGACTGCTGCAGGACATCTTCAGGCTTCCGAAGTAGCTTCTTGACTCCCGTGGAGTGTGTCTTGGAAAGAATGTTAGGTATTATGGAGCACTTAATGTCATCTTTTGGTGGGAGAATACTTTAAACTTACAGTAGTCTTTTTACTAGGTCTTAAAAGAATATGTACCTAATGCAGTTTTTGCTTCTTTTGTTCTCTGGTACTGGAATTGAACTCAGAGGATGCTGAGCTGCATTTCCAGCCCTTTAAAAAAATTTTTTTTTGGGGGGGGGGATAGTGTCTTGCTTTGTAGTTCAGGCTGGCCCTGAGCTCACTATATAGCCTAGACTAGCCTTGAACTCACAGCAATCCTCCTGCCTCTGCCTCCCAAGTGTTGGGATTACAGGTGTGAGCCACTACGCCTGGCACTGTGGTATGTGGTACCAGGGATCAAATTTGGGACCTTGCCCTTACAAGGCAGACGCCAGAACCACTGAGCTAAACCCCTGGCCCTTAAATTTTTAAATTTTGTTCCTGGGTCTCTCTAAGTTAACTAAGCTAGCTTCAAATTTGTGATCCTTTTGCTTCAGCTTCCCAGGTAGCTGGAATTACAGGTGTACACTACACGCCTGACCCTGGTGGAATATTGTGTCAGAAGGGATGGTTTTTGGTCTCTATCCTGTTGTTGGTCCTCTCCTTATCAGGCAGATAAACTAGGAACTGACTTTCAGGTCAGTTATTGGTGGACAGGTTCTGGTAGCTTCTAGGAATAGGGCTTCTGCTGCTTGTTACCAGGTGGGTTACCCAGAATGCAGTCTTCCTGGTCCCTCAGCCCCAGCTGAAGTGTCACCTCTTGTCTCCAGGAATAGTGGGTGACTCTTGTCTGTGACTGCTCAGCTCCAAGATTTTTGTTTTCCTTCTAGATTGCCTCCCAAGGTGTTCTCTGTCTGTTTGTGTAATAAGTGCCATTTTATATGATGTGTTCTTAAAGCCTGTTATTACTCAGTGTCTTTACTTTTCATGGTTTTTGTATTACATTCACTGGATTATAGTTTCTGAAAGAGATGTGCCATTAGAGTGTATTTTTGTGAATAAGTTTATTTCTATATTAAAAATTATTAGAAAAGATGAATAGGTCAACTTTGTGCTTGTAAAAGAAATCCTACTGGATTTTTTTTTTTTTTTTTTGGTACCGGGGCTTGAACTTGAGCCCATGTGTGTCCAGGGTTGGTGCAGTACCCCTTGAG
Organism: Thryonomys swinderianus; assembly: GCA_004025085.1. Classification (NCBI taxonomy): domain Eukaryota; kingdom Metazoa; phylum Chordata; class Mammalia; order Rodentia; family Thryonomyidae; genus Thryonomys; species Thryonomys swinderianus. The sequence continues at coordinate 2,062 of PVIC010036621.1, forward strand.
CTAAATTCCCAGCCCGCATAGATTTTTTTTAGATTCTTAACTCTAACAACTTCCAGGTATGTTCATGGCAGGAAACATACCATCAGGGTTGCATTGGGGTTGTATTAAACACCATTAGTTCATTTATTTGCAAAAATGAGGTTGTGTTTATTTTGGCTCTTAAAAAAATATCTGTGCTGTGCTTTTTCTTTTTAGATTGCAGCTTCATATGGAAATGCTGTGTGTATATTTGAGCCTCTGGGCATAAATTCTCATAAGAGGAATTGTGTAAGTATTAATGATAGTAGACTGCTTTTAGAATCTACTTAGCTATTTCAGTTTTCTACGTGATTCTAGCTAACTTTAGAGTCCGGTCCACAGCAATAAGAGCACCACAGGAACTGGGCTAGAAGTGGCTGGAGTATCAGTGTGCGGTCAGGGCCTTTCAGGAGCCTGCATCCCCACAGCATTGCCGGCTGCCATCTCCCCAGTCAAGTGTTCAGGGGTGGCTTGTTCTGGCCTGGTTACTGGTCCTGCTCACCACCTGGGGAACACGGGCAAGACAGCGCAGCGCCTCTCAGAGCGCATGTCCTGCTCTGCCCCTCGGCCCCCTGGATTTCTTTCCAGCCACACTAGAATGTTGTCCCCAGTCACTGGCGCTCAGTGTCGGCTATTCCCTTTGGAATGTCTTCAGCGCAGCTGCAAGGCCAGCTTTCTTGGATTCTTTAGTCTTTACTCAGTAAGAGGATCTCAGTGAGGTCCATTCTCACCATCTTTAAACATGCAACTTCGGCTCCTTTATCTGTCTTTAACTTTTCTTCCTTTGGACTTATGTTGTTTATTTATTTATAGCTCACTACTCAGGATATAGGTGCCATGGAATGGGGAAGTTTTTTGTTTATGAACGCATCCCATGTACTGAGAATAGACTCTGGCACCACTAGGCACAGTACCCTGAATACTTGTTGACGATAATTAGGCACTTAGATAATCTGTGCAGCCAAGAGGTCTAGGACCTCAAACGGATAACCATTCACGTATTGTTGAGCACTTGGTTTTATTTTTTTATTTGGTATTCAGAAATTATCAACTCCATTAAAAATTATTAAATGCTTTAGAACTTCACTGCCACTAAAAAATATCCATGCTGCAAATGTTAAATACAAATAAATGTCAGGAGTATAGATTTATAAGTCCTTTACAAATTATTTTTCTTTGATTTTTGAGCTGGGGATTTCATGATGTTGTCCAGGCTAGTTTCAGACTCCTGGGCTCATTGTTGTCCTGTCTCAGGCCCCCAAGTAGCTGGGCCTGCAGGTGTGTGCCACTAGGCTCAGCTCTAAAGAAATACTTATTTTTATTTTTTAATTTATTCATTGTATTTTATTTTTTTGGAAACAGGATATGCTGTATAGCCTAGGTTGGCCTTTCAGTTGTGATCCTTTTGTATCAACCTCCAGATTTCTGTGCTACCATGCCTAGCCTATGGATTGTTTTGTGAAATGAAATGCGTTTTAACTAGTTTTAGTAGTTGCATTACACTTGATCTTAGCCAAAAGGCCGAGAAGCGATTAGTAGTTGCATTCAATATGTATATTTGGATATTTCTTTTTACATTTCTGAGAAACCGTGTAAATTAAATTAGCCTTTTTCTATAGTTGTAACCGGAAATGGATGCCAAAGTTTGGAGTGCTTACAAATGCCGTGGGGTGGAAGCTTATTGGTAGAGTGCCTTCCTAGCACGTTCAGGGTCTTGGGTTCCATCTCCAGCATCACAGACACAGCAGAAGTCACCTAGAGAACATTTCCAGAGCTGGGGACGGTGGTGCCGCTGTCATCACGGTGAGGCAGGAGGAATGCACGTCCAGCCCCAGCTGGGCCAGTTTAGCAAGTTAGACCCTGTTTAGTTCAGTGAAGATCTGGGGTTCAATCGGCAGTCCTACTGAAACATAATTGGTTTTTTAGATTTCCAGGCTGCACATTGAAAGTTTCTGTGATGTACTGTGGTTGGCTCATAAATTAAGCACCAAAGGAAAAAAAATATTAGGGTCATCTGTAACCTTAGCAGTGACTTAATTATTTAAAATACCTTTGTGACTAATGTCAACAGTAGTAAATTTTTAGAATTAGCTATTTTTCTTATTATAAAGTATACAATTACTTTTAGATATTGAAATGCAGATTTTTTGTTTGTTTGTTTGTTTTTTGTTTTTTGAGACAGGGTCTCGCTTTGTAGTTCAGGCTGGCTCTGAGCTCACTATGTAGCCAGGCAAGCCTTGAACTCAGCAATCCTCCTGCCTCTGCCTCCCGAGTGCTGGGATGACAGGCGTGAGCCACCACGCCTGGCACTGTGGTATGTGGTATTGATTGTTGGTGGGCATGAGTCTCCACGCCTAGCATTGTATGTGGTCACTGGGGATTGAACTCAGGACCTTGTGCTTGCGAGGCAGACACCAGAACCACTGAGCTAACCCTCTGGCCCTGAAATGCAGATTTTATAGGCATATTTTAAAATTCTTTTAAGTATTCAAGGAACCTTGTATAAATTATTGAAGAATTAAAATTACTATAAAAAGTATTGCCATTTAAAAAATTATTGTACTTGCTAGACAGATATTATGTAACTTGCCTAGACTGATGTGGCTATATGTGATACTGTATTTTCACTAAAGGACACTATACATTTATTAATGTACAACAAAGACATAAACCAGACATTTATTTATTTAGAACATAGTATTTCATATAAAAGGTTTTTGACTTAAACTTACTTTTGTTTTAGTACCAGGGATTGAACACAGGAACTTTCACTTATGAGGCAAGCACAGTACCACTGAACAAAATCCCTAGCCCTAAATTACTTTTTACGATGCAAGTATCAAAAATGGACCAAAATTATTAAAATATAACAGATGGTTTGTAAGTTATATATGTCATAGTTTCAAATCTGTTGACTTCTTAGGAGGAGTATATAATTTTTATTAGATAGTCCATATGATCATAATAGTTTGCATTTATTTCTACTGTGCATCTATTTTCAAAATTTTTATTAATACATTTTTGCAGTATATAATGATTATATTCACTGTGAGGTTATTTTGTTTTAATAAACATTTTTGAGTGTTTTCATAGCAGACATGACAAGCACTAAAGATAAACATTTGGGTGCTGTACATTGGTGGATCAGTGTGGGTGGCAGGCCGTCAGAGGGGACGGGCTTAGCCACCTCTTGGCAGGGGCGCGGAGGCTCGGGGGCATCCTCAGTGTACCAGACGGAATCCCGGGGACCTCACTTGTCGGGAGAGCGTCAGCTCTGCAGGGTAGAGTAAATAAGCAGAACTGTTGTTTTAAAAACACTGTGTGAAAATAGCAGTAAAATATTCACATCGTTATTTCAGATCATAAGGTCTTAAATTGAATAAAATGATAACATGGTAATGTTTTTGGATATTTTAAAGACATCTCTGTTTTTGTTTTTTTCTTTCTCTCTATATGATCTAGCAACTCAAGCGTCAGTGGCTTAAAACTGGACAATTTTTTTTGAGCTCTGTGACGTACAACCTGGCATGGGATCCTCAAGGTATTTAGCAATTACTTAGAAATTAGAAAAATTGAGTATTTGTTTTAAATGTATAATTATAGTATAATATGGCCTTTTATAATAGGAAAATCAATGATATATTTTCTTCTTGTTGAATTCTTTGCTGTCATGTCTGGTTCACTGCTCTTTGCTCTTCTATGCTTTTTTGCCCCAGCCTTTCAGTGTTTTATTTCAAGAAACAGTGAGTTAAGATGTGCTATACCTAATCTTACTATTAATAAGAAACAAAGTCATAAAGCAGGGTAATGTACTATACTGTATTTAATAAGAAACAAAATTATAAATAAAACAGGGACCAAAAATACTTTACCTTTTTGGTATCATTTGTATTTCAGGATATTATTACCTTTAATTGTGAAAGATTAGAAACCTTAGTGATAATAACTGTTTTCCCCTTTTACACTCAAAATTATTGACACTTAAATTCCATATAGAAAATGAATTCCATTAATTTGCAGTCTTATATCCTGAGAACTATTTTTGTTGTTTGTTTTTTGTTTTGTTTTGTTTTTGTTTGTTTTTTGAGACAGGGTCTCGCTTTGTAGTTCAGGCTGGCTCTGAGCTCACTATGTAGCCCAGGCAAACCTCGAACTCAGCAATCCTCCTGCCTCTGCCTCCCGAGTGCTGGGATGACAGGCCTGAGCTACCATGCCCGGCTGTTGTTTGTTTTTTGAGACAAGGCCTTGCTATCAAGTTCAGGCTGGCCTTTAACTCACTCTGTATCCCAGGCTTGAATTTGGGGCAGTCCTCCTGTCTCAGCCTTCTGAGTGCTGGGATTATGGGTGTGTGCCACCGAGTTTGGCTATCCTGAGAATGTTATATACTGTGTATATCAGTTTTGGGTATTTATCATTTTAGTTTTTTGTTCTTGTTTTTAAAACTTGCTTGATATATTGTAGTTCTTTGCCAGTAAGATTTCTTTCTTGTTCTCAAATCCTTTGTAAGAGCAATTCTTTGTTGTCATTATCAATTTTTTCCTACTTCTAGAAGACTCCAAGTGTTTTCATAGGTGGTATTGCTTATTTTTCACCAGTCACAGGCCTATACAGCAGCCCACATGTGTGTTTCTTTGCCCAGACAGTCCTTACGTATTCATCAGAACATTCTTTAATTTTCAGATAACAGGTTGTTGACAGCAACTGATTCTATTCAGTTGTGGGCTCCTCCAGGAGGTGATATTCTGGAAGAGGAGGAAGAAATTGATAATAAAATTCCTCCTGTTTTAAATGACTGGAAGTGCGTCTGGCAGTGCAAGTTAGTGTCTAACTCTGTTATGTTTATTATTTTAAAAAATGCTTCCTAAATTGTGTTGTTTTTCAAAAGTCTTTATTTTTTGATGGTACCGTTTCAGTTAGAGACCTGCAAAGTAGAGCTTTCCACTTAAAACCCATTCTGTCATCCCCGGTCTATGCTGTAGCTCTTCGCATAGAAAGGACAGTGGTACTTTGCTAGTTACAGCTCCGGGAGGCGAGGGGCAGGGCTGCCCCGGGACTCTTCTGGCGGACGTGGGTGTGAGGGGTGTTGCTGGTCACTGTCCCCTGGGGATGGGAGCTGCGCATGAGCACTGATAGTTTATGAACAGGCTGGTCAGCGAGGCAGGCCCTGGGATGGGGGCTTAGCTTTTAGGTCAGCATGCTCTGAGTGGGGGGCAGGTCCTGTATGTCTTTGCTTTCACAAAAGCAGACTTCAGTTTAATTAAGTTACATGGGAAAGTGAGTTGTTTTAGGGAGGCAGAAACACTTGTGCTATGTTAATTGTGGCTTTGATGATATGAAAGTCATGATCATTTATATATACAGTGTGCCTAATGTAAAAAATGCTAACTGTTTAAGTTTGTTTTTCTTAGAACCTCAGTATCTGTGCATTTGATGGAATGGTCTCCAGATGGTGAATATTTTGCTACGGCTGGAAAGGTAAAAACACTAAACAACAACAACAACAAAAACTTAAAAATTTTCTTCCTGCAGTCTTATTTTCAGTTCTCTCCTCCATAACACTGAGCCAACCCTACTCCGAAACTGGCCTGCGATGGTTACTGCTGTGAGCTAGAGCAGGGTGCTCGCCTCCACGCAGCAGGCTCGGCCCTGTCTCCAGCACAGGCACATGGCGCCCTGTAGGACCTGGTAGACGCCCAGCACGGTAGATGCTTGGAAAATAGCGGCCAGGGTTCTTCTCTGATGGCAGCTCACTTCCATTTTTAAGAACCAACTTTTATGTTTTATAAATAGCACATGTAGTCCTATTTAGGACGTAGGATGTTCTGTTGGATTCAGAATGAAAAGCAGCACTCTGCCTCCTTCTTCCACTTCTGTTTCCAGCATCCTGAAGGTAGTTATTTGTTGAGCTGAATATTTTTATATTTCCTTTCATGTCACTAAGTAACCTACTCGTGCTCCCATTTCTTGAGTGTTTCTCAGTGTTAGGTACTGTGTTTTGTCTTCCTACTGTGGGAAATGAGACTGTTGCTCTTCAGCTGATGTCACCCGACCCCATCTCCACATCTAACATGAACACATCCTTCCTTCCCTCCTTCAGGTCTTCCCAATCTTGTCATTTTTGGACAGGTTGGTATTGTTCACATTTCCTGCGTACCCAGTTCATCCCGAGACTTGCGACAGACTGAACCTTCTCCCAGTATAGTCTCACACAGGAAATGTCCTGACACTCGTGCTCTCTTTGCACAAATCTGGCTGGCTTAGTTTCTCCCTGAGGCAAAAGTAGCACAGTTTGCATTTTGGGCTTTCCTTTCAGCAGCCGTGGAATTCTTGCCGTGTCCTTTGTTAAATTCCCCGCCCTGCCCCCCAGTTCCCTTCTCTGCTCTGCTTCAGTGAGGCTCTCCTGAGAGGGTGAGTGGCGTGAGCATCTCTGAGGGCTTGTATGTCTGAGGTGTTCTGGCTTCACTCTTGTGTTTGCCTTGGCTGGGCCCAGAGTTGGGGGTTGTGGTCCTCCAGAATCTTTTAAGTCCCGGTTCTGTTGCCTCCTGGTTTTCGGTGTTGCTGTGGGGACGAATGGAAGCTGTGAGATGAAGCCCCCTAGCGCTGAGGTTAGGGTGTCTGCGCTCCTCAGGTGTGAGCCCGCTGAGGAGAGGGAGCCCGTGTCGGGTCGGGCCTCGCTCCCTCCTGCGTGGAGACTTGTCTTCCTGCTGTCACGGCCTTCTCCGCTCCGCATCTCTTCGTGCTCGCGTGGGGTCTTTCTACCCCCGTCCTCACACTGACTGCTTCCTCCTCCTCTCTTTCCATCTCATCCTTTTCAAATTTAATTTCTGGGGAACTTTTCTTCTTCAACTTTGAATATTTATGCTACAACATTTTTAGCTTCCAAGAGTTGTTTTCTTATTCTTTGAGTGATCCTTTGTAAATTACTAGAAGTTTTGTAGATTCATAGAGTATATAGAAGCTGGGCATGGAGGTGCATGCCTGTCACCCCAGCACTCAGGAGGCAGAGGCAGGAGGATTGCCTGGAGTTCAAGGCCGCCCTGGGGTACATAGTGAGCTCAGGATCAGCCTGAACTACAGAGCAAGGCCCTGTCTCAACTCCCCCCGTAGAGAATTTGGTAAGTACTAGTAACCTGGCAAGTGCACCTGTCCTGCTTCCCACGGAGACTGGACTAACACTGGCAGTCCCTCGCCTCCCTCCTGCTGTCTCCTTGTTTTCCCTGGCCACGTGCAAACAGAATCTGGACTCGTGCAGTTACTGCCTCATTGCTCTTTTGAAAACAGTAGCTTCATATATATGCACATACACATTTTTTTGGTTCCATTGGATATATCTTTCTCTTTATTTATGGGTCCTTGCTATTTCCTTCCTTTCTCCCTTCCCATTTCCTTTCTTCCTCCATCTCTTCCCCTTTTCTTCCTTTATTCTCTCCTTGGGGATTGGATGTCATTTTGTTGCCCAGACTGATTTGGAACTTCTGGGCGCAATGGGCTCTCCTGTTTCAGCCTCCTCAGACTTCCCCACCTTCAGTACTGGGGATCGAATGTGGAACCTTTGTTCTCAACTGTACCCCCACATCTTTTTATTTTAGGTTTTGAGGTAGGGTCTCATGAAGTTGCCCAGTCTGGGCTTGAATGTGGGACTCTGCCTCAGCCTTGCAGAGTGCTGGGCTTACGGGGGTGCTTGGCCACACCAGTGGTGATGGTCTCTTTTTTGATTTCTTCATCTATTCTGATTATCATTCTGTCAATTATACGTGTTGCAAATACATTTTATTAATCTGGCTTGTGTTTTCTGCTTTTCACAGCGGTTAAATGACAGTATGAACATAGGTAAAGGGGTCCCGGCATCTGCAGTGACTGCCCAGCCAGTTTTGTCAGTGCCGCTGCCCCTCTCAGTTGTATTGTTTGGGTTAATATCCGGTTGTCATTCATTTGTAAATATTTCAGCACTTTTTAAAATAAATATAATTTATTAGAAATATTTATAATATTTGGTAGATTAAATGTAGTTTGAACCTTATGTAGGAAATTCTTTTTTTTTTTTTTTGAGACAGGGTCTCGCTTTGTAGTTCAGGCTGACCCTGAGCTCACTATGTAGCCCAGGCAAGCCTCGAACTCAGCAATCCTCCTGTCTCTGCCTCCCGAGTGCTGGGATGACAGGCGTGAGCTACCACGCCCGGCACTGTGGTATGTGGTATTGATGGCTGGTGGGCGTGAGTCACCACGCCCAGCATTCTATGTGGCTACTGGGATCAAACTCAGGGCCTTGCGCTTGTGAGGCAGGCGCTGGAACCACTGAGCTAAATCTCCAGCCCTGTAGGAAGTTCTTAATTCTGAGAAAGCTATGAGAGCATTCCCATAATTTTCTTCTCAAATTAAAAAAATGCAGCCTCTGATAATTAAGCCGCGACAAAGGGGTCGGCAGCAGTACTGTTCAGGGGCGCTGCCCCGCCCCGCCGCCTCCCAGAGGGCCGCGGAGCTGCGGGGAGCCCTGGTGGCTGCTGCCTCCTGCTCGGCCTCCCTGCCTGGCTGCGCCTCCTTCCCTCCTTGGGGGTCAGACGCTCAGACTTGGGTTATTTTGCAGAATATTCATTTTCAGCATAGTGGTTTTAAAGAGCCTTTCTTTGATTGTTAATGAAGTAAAATACTTGTTTTACATTTATTTGATTCTTGGATGCCTGATTGAAAAGAAAAGGGTCAGTTACTTGCCCGTTTTAAAGTGGTTGTTATATTTTTCTAATTAATTTGTAAGAGGTCTTTAGTTTGGATGTGAGCTCCTTGTTTTCCAAAGGTTTTCTCCCACACTGTTTCGTTTTCACTTGTTTATAGCATCTTTTTTTTTTTTTTTCTTTTTGGAGACAGGGTCTCGCTGTGTAGTTCAGGCTGGCCCTGAGCTCACTATGTAGCCCAGGCAAGCCTTGAACTCAGCAGTCCTCCTGTCTCTGCCTCCCAAGGTTTATAGCATCTTTTGATAGAGATACTTAATTTTGGTGTTTCAAAATTAGCAGTTTCTTTCCTTTGGGGCCTTGGTTTCTGAGCTCTATTTAATTAGTTTTTCCTACCTTCAGACTTTGCTGATTTTTGCTATTTTATATAGTATTCTCACTCAGTTTCTAAAAGAATTTTTTTTCTGATTTGCTTTATTCTGTAAATCCCTTTGGAAATAACATTCACAGTATTATTATTATTATTATTTTTTTTTTTTTAGACAAGGTCCCGCTATTAGTTCAGGTTGGTCTTGTGCTCACTATGTAGCCCAGGCTGGCCTCAAGTTCACAGCCATCCTCTTGCCTCATCCTCCCAAGTGCTGGGATTACAGGTATGTGCCACCATACCTGCCAATTTTTTTTTTTTTTTTTGAGACAGGGTCTTGCTTTGTAGTTCAGGCTGGCCCTGAGCTCACTATGTAGCCCAGGCAAGCCTCGAACTCAGCAATCCTCCTGTCTCTGCCTCCCGAGTGCTGGGATGACAGGCGTGAGCTACCACGCCCGGCACTGTGGTATGTGGTATTGATGGCTGGTGGGCGTGAGTCACCACGCCCAGCATTCTGTGTGGTTACTGGGATCGAACTCAGGGCCTTGCGCCTGTGAGGCAGGCCTGGAACCACTGAGCTAAATCTCCAGCCCACACCTGCCAATTTTTAAAAACCATAAAATTGAATTTATACAATTCCAAAGGAAGTAAATCACTATAGTAAACTTTCAAGAGATTAAAAAATAAATTTGTGATAAAATGGAATTATATACTTTCAATGAATGGATTTAGTAACAGAATTACATTTAAAATATGAATAAACTGTTTAATTGTATTTACCTGTTGTATATAGGACTATAATGTACACATCTCACTTTGGAAAGTAAAGTTAGGCTTTCTAAGATAAGATAGTCCACTCATAACCTTTTCATTTTATTGTGGTTGTAAAAACATTCAGCTTCATGGTTATGTAGTTAGATAATTACCTTGCTCAGAAGTTGTATCAACATTGTAGACAGGAAAACTGCACACCTAGCAGGAAGGTTTCAGTCCTGTTTGGTTGGTAAGTGTGTCCAGGAACAGAGAGTTTACAGTAGAGTGTGAAGTGCATTTGGAGATGGCAGCACCTCTGTGCGAGGTAGAACATTGGTGAGTTGCGTAAATGGTACCACTGTGTCAGTTTTTGGGACCAAGTCCCACCGACCGACAGTCTCTCAGGACACGACATGATCTTAAAGTCCAACCAAGAGCTTTGTTACCCAGCCGGGGCCTCCCTCCCTACTGAGAAAGGCGCAGAGGTAAATTGGGCACAGTATTTAAAGGCAAAATTCACTACCCCACCTGTTGCAAGGAGGTTTCTATGCAGCAGTCATTAGATCATTCTGTTGTTAAAGTGTAGATGCGAGTCATTACGGAAGCCAATAGCAATGATTAGATCACTGCTTACTATAGAACAGTGCGTTCTAAAAACGTACAGTCTGCGGGGCCAGAGTGTTAGCTCAGTGGTTCCAGCGCCTGCCTTGCAAGCGCAAGGTCCTGAGTTCGATCCCTGGTAACCACATACAGTGCTGGGCGTGGAGACTCATGCCTACCAGCCATCAATACCACATACCACAGTGCTGGACGTGGTGGCTCACGCCTGTCATCCCAGCACTTGGGAGGCAGAGGCAGGAGGATTGCTGAGTTTGAGGCTTGCCTGGGCTACATAGTGAGCTCAGAGCCAGCCTGAACTACAAAGCGAGATCCTGTCTCAAAAAGGAAAAAAAAAAAAAACAAAACGTACAGTCTGTGGCTGCACGCATTGGTTGGGTGGACAGTTCCCAGGGAGCCAGGTACCGGGTTCACAGGGAGGTTGCGGGACACAAAGTGGAAGTTTTTAACAAAATGGCTATTTTTATGTCAAGTTGGGTTTTACAAGTTACAGAATTCTTTTCACCTAGCAGTTATGAAAGCAGAACTAATTGTACTTAGCAGTTCTCCACCCATGCTCGCGGTGCCCCCTGGGCTTTGTGTTCTCGGTTTCTGCTGAGGCAGAGCTTGGGGAAGGCTTCCAGTCTAAGTAATGCATGTGGGACGATGGAGCAGTGTGCGGTGGAGGCCCTCCCTGAGTGTGCGGTCCGCCCGTAGTTAGGCTGCTGGAGGTGCAGCCTTGGGCTCCCCACCCGTGCTCATTCCTTCACGTGTCTCCTGCACATCCGGAACTGGCACGACGGGAAACGTGATCCTCAGACCAGGCCACCAGTTCATCACCATCTGGATCCTTCTTTAAAGGTGACAGTTTTGTGTTATGAGTCACTGGTACTTTGACCTAACTTAGCAAGATAGCACCTAATGAATTCTAAATGCTTCTCATTTCTTTCTGTTGGTATTTAAAAAATCCCTTGCAAATGAATCTTTGTGGTATAATTACACAAATTTAAATATATTTTGAGTGTGTGGTTCAGCACTTTTTGACTAATGTGAAGACCCGTCTTGTGTGGCTGTCAGGCTGCAGGACATCTCTCAACTCAGAAGACCTCCCTGCTGGTCCCAGGACCGCTGCCCTGCGTCTGCCCCTGTGGGTGAGAAAGCACTCCCCAGGCTGCTGTCAGAGTGGGCTCTGTTGGGCTCCTTGCGCTTGACATTTCTGCGATTCCTCTCAGTGTGTGTGAACAATTGGGTTCATTTTGTGGATACGTCTTAACTTGTTGGTCCATTCATCTTTTTAGGCACATTTGAGCTGCTTGGAGTCTTTGGGTAAAATGAGTAAAGCCGCAGAGACCCTCAGTGGCCTTTGTAGGCATCTGACATGCTCCCTGGTGACAGACACCTAGATGGAAGTGGTGTCCTGCGCGTCACAGAACCAGACAGACCCTTACATAGTCGTTCATTAGCACACGCATCACGGCAGTCGCATTGCTGGCTGCACCAGTGCGTGGAGCTGTCAGCCTGTGGTGGTTGCGGCAGTGAGGGAGGCGCCGAGGTTTGATGCTGTGCATCCTGTACATCCGTGTGAGGAGTTAACACCTTTGTATTTGGCCTCAGAGGCTGTGAACATGGTGTGTGTACGTATTTAGGTCTTTAATTTCATTTAGCAGTGTTTTGTAGTTTTCAGTGACCATGTCGTACATACAATTTTCATAAGTTTACCTTCCTAAGGCACAGATTTTTTTTTTTTAGACAGGGTCTCGCTTTGTAATGCAGGCTGGCTCTGAGCTCACTATGTAGCACAGGCAAGCCTTGAGCTCAGCAATCCTCCAGCCTCTGCCTCCTGAGTGCTGGGATGACAGGCGTGAGCCACCATGCCCAGCACGGTAGTATGTGGTACTGATTGCTGGTGGGTGTGAGCCACGCCCCGTATGGTTGTATGTGGTTACCAGGGATCAAACCAGGGACCCTGCACTTGCTAGGCAGTAGCCAGAACCACTGAGCTAAATCTCTGGCCCTCACTAATTTTTCTTTACTTCATGTTTTTCATCTAATTGCTTTTCATTCTTCCTCATGTAAGTTTGCAGTGAGTTCACTCACGGTGCACTCCTTAAATCTGTCTATAGCTCACTTTTTTTCTGGTTTCCTCAGGTAACAGCTTAGACCACGGAAAACCTCCCTTCTTCATTGCAACAAACCTTTAGAGCTGTCCCTTTACTTTTGAGCACTGATGACACTGTACTTCTACATATCGATGTGCCGTGGGCCATAAAATAAAAGTGTTCCGTTTCCAAATAGTTGGGAACATTCTAGGCATTGTTCTGTTAGTGACTACTAAGTCCGTTCCATTTTGGTTTAGAGTTTCAGGAAGTGACAGAAGAGGGGGCTGCGAGATGGGATGGGAGGGGAGGAGGGCGCGGCCGCCACTGCTGCCGTGGCTCTCACTGTGTTGTGCTGCCCAAGGGGCTAGGTGCTACTGGGTGTCTGTGAATCCATCGCCACAGACCACACTGTCGTGCGAACAGTGCGAGATGCAGAAGCTCCGAGAGGGAAGGGCCGGGCCAGCTGGGGCTGTGTGAGGGTCAGCGCTTCCCAGGCTTCGGCGTTCCTTGCAGAGGCCTGTGCTTCACTGTGCGGTGTTAAGTGCAGACTGAATGCCAGGACAGAAAGACACAGAAGCATTTGCCCGGCCTGATGAAAGTATTCCTCTACATAGACTTTTTAGAAGAAGATTTCGTGTCACTGTTTCTTAGAGACTGATAGTTTTGCTTAAATGTTGGTATTTATTTCTCTCTATGTACTTTGTACTATTAAAGATGCAGTACCCTAGAGGATACGATTTCTTTTTAAAAGGATAGTTATTTAGCCATTGAACAAAATGGTCAGAACTAAGTAGAATGATAAAGTCAGTTTCTATTTATACCTGTGAATTTCTTATGTGGACATTGAAGTGATTCCTACATGAGATTCCTGAATGCATGCTCATCGCTTAGAGTGAGAATCAGGAAGCCATTAGCCTGTGCACTAAGAATGCTTCTACATTTTGAGATGTATGAAAAACAGAGGAGTCTATGTCACAGACCCGCCTGGCCCCGTATAGAACAAGTTTGCTGTTTCCTCATGTAGAGCGGTTTTGTCTTTGTAGACATCCTCCCAGAGGACAGACAGCATGCCGACAGTGACTGAGTGGACGCATGAGTCTTCTCGTCCTCATTAGTTTAACCCCTGGTGCTAGTGTCAGATTCTTTCCTCTTCAGTGACCACAGGTCTTCAAAGGGCATTTGGTGTCGGTCTCCACTAGAGGGTGCGCAGAGAAGATTGCCAGTGAACACACTGAGCCCCTGTCTTCGAGAACAGTGTTCTTGAGAGCAACAGCTGTCATTTTAGATGTGGTTTTGTCCAGTGTATGGATCACACATTAGTTTTTAGATACACTGTATGTTAACTTTGAAAGACTGCAGTTTGAAAGGTGTGTGTACAAAATAATTCTATGTGGATGTAACTGTTTTGCAGGATGACTGTCTTTTGAAAGTATGGTACCCCATGACTGGTTGGAAGTCTTCAATTATACCTCAGGACCACCAGGAAGTGAAACGGAGACAGACTTCGACCCAGTTCTCCTTTGTGTATTTGGCACATCCCCGAGCGGTTACAGGTTTTTCTTGGCGTAAAACTAGCAAGTACATGCCCAGGTGAGACATGCACATCGTGGGAATTGAGCGTATGCTTATGTGTTTATCAGGATGGGACCAGCAGAGCCCTTGTGCTGCGGTGGTGTGCTGGTGATTGACAGAACACACTCCCTTCCACAGCAGTTACAGGGCTTCAACTCTGTCGTGCGGTGGCATTTGTACTTATTTTAACTGAAGGGACATTGATTTACAGTTTGTAATGATAGTCTCCTGACAGTTTATGAAGATATGTTGTTAGCTGTTTATAACTTTGGATTATGAGAGTAAAATGATAAAATGCTGTTGGAAGCCAGATTGCTTAACTGCATCGGGTGATCTTTTATTAGGAGCACTGTAACTTACAGTGCTTATGATTTCTTGTGCTGCGTAGTTTTGTGGAGAAGGTGCTGATACTGCGCTGGAACCAAGTCTCTGGGCAGCACGTGCACCGTCAGTCACTCGCTTCCGTTGCCTTGGTCCTGGCCATTTGCTGGTCTTCACGCTGTGTGTAGTGATTTCCAGCTCTTTGATCATTACGTTTTTACTCTGATGTCCTCTTTCTGTATGAAGAACTAATATTAAGAGCCTTTAATTAATTGATGGCACTGCTCTCCATAGCAACTGCTGCTTATTTCTTTTTGTTGCCAGGGGCTCTGTCTGTAACGTGTTACTAACTTCATGCCATGATGGTGTGTGCCGGCTCTGGGCAGAAACCTTACTGCCAGAAGACTGTCTTATGGGCGAACAGATCTGTGAGACCACCACTTCCAGCATCGCCAGCCCCCTGCCTCACGCTGGAAGACAGAAAGACAGGATCCAGCACGCTCTGGAGGTCTGTCCCCGACTGGCGCTGGAGCACGGGCTGCCACAGTGGTGCACGCAGCGCTCAGCATGGCGGCCGCAGCAGCTGCAGTTCTCGTGTGCTGATGGCACGCGTGAGCTCGGCCACTGCAAAGCCACACAGAGCAGGGACTAGGGAAGTAATAAGGTTGTAACTCTTTCATTTTGTTCACCAGATAATGAGCTCTGTAGGAACAAGTGCTTTGTTTAGGAAATATCCTAAGGTTTTTGTAGTAATTTATAATCAGAAGTGTTTTTGGTTTCTTAAAGATTTAATTTTACTTTTCATTAAAATTATTCTTAGTAATTTTAAAAGAGAAATAAGTGAAATATTGGTTTATATTCTTCATTATTAAATATTTTGAAAGTGATTTTTACATTTTTTAAATATAATATGAGGGCCAGGGATTTAGCTCATTGTCTGCCTTGCAAAGGCAAGGTCCCGAGTTCTATCCCCGGTATCATATACCACAGTGCCAAACATGTTGGCTCATGCCTGTAATCCTGGCAGTCACGAGGCAGAGGCAGGAGGATTGCTGTGAGTTTGAGGCTTGCCTGGGCTACATAGTGAGTTCAGGGCCAGCATGAAGTACTAAGCTAGACCCTGTATCAAAAAAATTTTTTAAAAATATAATAAGAAATTATTTACAGTATTGTATAAAGTACTGTCTCTAGTGTGATTAAGGAATAAAATGAGATTTACACATCATTAAGAATTACCAGAGTTTTTTTTTTATGGTAAGCATAAGTTACTATTTATGGTAAGCATTGGTTACTATTTTCCTGTGAATGTTTCTATTATATGAGGAAAATATGCTTAAATATGCTGTTTCTATTATTTGAAGAAAATATGCTTATTCTAAAATTAGATTAAAGAAAGGAAGAAAAGTGTGGAATTTCCAATCTGTGCATTCCAGTCATGTGTGTGTATATATTTTTCTTTAGAAGACTGAGACTCTGTCACACAGTACCAACCTCGTTTCTTACTTTCCATATTTGATGTGCCTCTCTTCACTATTAATCATACTTGTACATTGTCTACATTGATAGTATGATGGTTGCACAATCACCATGACTTTGCTGTTTTGCTGCCACACAGAAATGTTTTAGAGGCTTGGCAGTTTGAGGAGGAACCTCCAGGTTTCTGTGGGGTCTGCAGCTCTGGTGTTGGGATGTGGCACCACTTGTGTGCTTTTCCGATGCAGAAAGTATAAGTGGAGCTAAAGGTAGAAGTCAGAACACTTCAGATGGTCTTTTGATATTGAAAAAGAATGGGACAGGGCCGGAGATTTAGCTCAGTGGTTCCAGCACCTGCCTCGCAAGCGCAAGGTCCTGAGTTTGATCCCGGTAACCACATACAATGTTGGGCGTGGTGACTCACGCCCACCAGCCATCAACACCACAAACCACAGTGCCAGGCGTGGTGGCTCACGCCTGTCATCCCAGCACTCGCAAGGCAGAGGCGGGAGGATTGCTGAGTTCGAGGCTTGCCTGGGCTACATAGTGAGCTCAGGGC
>PVIC010036622.1:0-18488 GCA_004025085.1 Thryonomys swinderianus
AGGGAGAGAGAGGGCCTGAGCCTTGTGGCTCTTCCCTTTGAGTGTAGCGCTTTTCTGCAGGAACTGTGAAAGAGGCACCTTCTCCTTTGACATAGCTGAGCTGAAACCTTACCTCTGATGTAATTTCCCAGCTCTCCCAAATACGGAAAAATCTCCCATTTCTCCACAGAGGATTTAATCAGCTTACTTTGGACTAGCAAGTTTCCCCCACTTATGTCCCAATTTCCTCATTAGCCTCAACTGGAAAAACACGAAGTTGATTTCAACTCAGCGGCCACCCAGACTGGGCGAAGACGTGCTTTGAATGATTCCAGGAGTCTCCACACACTGAGATCCCCTTTTACACAGGAATGTGGGGAAGCCCGTGTTGCTATAAACATTCTGGGTGCCAGGTGTGGACGGAAAATACATCACTATCATCATTTTTGTTATTATTTCTGTGAGGGAGCTTCCTTTGACAGCTGGGCTCAGTTTCCTTTCCTGGAGGTGGAGCTTTTGTTTACTTTTGTAGTGTACAGCCTTTGTTTTGGGAAAATTACTGGAATGAGTCTGTTAAATTCATGAAGTACAGTAAATAGTCACTAGTCGTTAATGCTGTGGGACTCAGACACCCTCCAGTACACGTTTCAGTTAACATCTTTCTGTGCTAAAGATCTAAAGTTTTCAGTATCTAAATTAGCAGATAGTCTTATGTTTCTTCTGTTGCATAATTGTCAGAATCATTCATCACATGGGGACCTTGCATTAATTGCAGGTTAATATTTTCATCATATAGTTCAATTGTCTCTCAGTAATTTCTCCCCTTCCCCTAATTAAGTGACTTTGTGATAATGGAAGAGGTCACGCACTTGGTGTTATTTAAGGTTTAATCAATCCAATTAATCCAATTCTTTGAGAAAGAATTCTTCTTTCTTTGTCCTTTAGCGGGCTACATGCACCAAACCTGGGGATGGGGTTGGAGGAGCAATCGGAAAAATCAGTCTTCCCTAAAGTAAATGGAGGGATAAGCAATGTTTTTCTTTTGTTTTAATTTTATTTTTTCTTAGTACATGTTTTCAGTACACAATGATTATATTCTTCATTGAATTGTTATAAATGCATTGCACATATTCTATTTTAAAAATTTGTATCTTTATTGATACATTGTATATATGTATCATATCATGATCATGCTTGATATTAGGAATTTGTACCAGTATAGGACATAATTTAATTCTGATTTTTTTCCATTTCCCTACACACCCCACAACCCTCCACCCCCTAAATACATAAGTTTTGTTTCCCTTTTTTATTACCATCACGTTTTTTTCTTTACTCCTCATTACTCACCCCTCCACCACATTTCCCTTTGAGAATTTTCTATTTCACAATATCCATCATACATTCTAGAACTCATTAACATCTTCAGTTTCTCATACCAGAGAAGAGATGCAGTATTTGCACATCCGTGACCTATTTATTTCACTTGTGAGTATGTCCTGAAGGTATGTCCATTTGAGTATAAATGACTCAAACTTATCATTCTTTAAGGCAGAGTAATACTCCATTTTATAGGGGAAAAAAACACATTTTCTTTATGCAGTCTCCAGTTGATGGACATTTGGGTTGTTTCCAAGACTGAGCTATTACAAACTGAGCTGCTGTGAACATGGGTGCATATATGTCACTATGATATGATTCTTTTAATTCTTTTGTGTATATTCCTAGCAGGGCAATAGCAGGGTCAAATGGGACCTCTAATCCTAGGTTTTCAGGAATCTCCACACTGACTTCCATAGAGGTTGTACCAGTCTACATTCCCACCAACAGTGGAGAAGGATTTCTTTCTCTCCATAGCCTCACCAGCATTTGTTGCTGGTTAATTTCGAGATAGTAGCCATTCTTTGTGGAATGAGATGAAATCTTAGTGTTGTTTTCGTCTGTGTCTCTCGAATAACCAGCGATGTTGAGCATTTCTTCATAGGCTTCTTGGCAGCTTGTACTTCTTCCTCTGAAAAGTGTCTGTTTCAGCTGCCCCCTTTTTTTTTTTTTTTTTTTCTGAGACAGGGCCTCACTTTGTAATCTGGGCTGGCCCTGAGCTCACTATGTAGCCCAGGCAAGCCTGGAACTCAGCAATCCTCCTGTCTCTGCCTCCCAAGTGCTGGGATTACAAGTTTGATCCACTACACCCAGCACTGTTGTATGTGGTATTGATGGCTGGTGGGCGTGACTCACCACTCCCAGCATTGTATGTGGTTATTGGGATTGAACTAGGACCTTTGCTCTTGCGAGGCAAGTGCTGGAACCACTGAGCTAAATCTCTGGCCCTCAGCTGCCCAGTTTTGAATTGGGACATATTCATTTTTTATATGTGTCCTGCCTTACCTCTCCCTCCATCCCTGGGTCCCCCTCCCTTAAGGAAAGATCTGTATGTCTGTTTCTTGTTATCTATCTTTTATTTTGCTTTTTATTTTATTCACATTTTATTTTATTTTATTTTGTTTGTTCCATGTGATATTTAAAGGGAAGAGTGAAGAGTTGCTGTGTCTCATGTCTGTCCTGGAGATGTTATTGGTAGGCAGTCATCAAGTACTATGCAGTGACCGTGAGTTAAAATTTATTTCCCGAGGGTTATGGAAGTAAATGCTGATATTAGTTAATTAATGTTGTATTTATGCATTTACCCTTCAAAACCTCGATATTCTTGAACTAAAAGCAGAGCCGACAGTCTGTCCTCATCTTTGCTCTGAGGTTTAAGGGCTGCTCTAGATTGTGCACACTGAGAGCAAATAGGACAGAGATGGTGAATGTCACAAGTGCTTCTGGTCTTATTGAACAGGTGAGTTTTTTTTTTTCTAATTTACACTAAGGAAACAAAGTAAAGGAGAGGTTAGATGCCCTTCTCTAGGTCCAACAATGTAGTATGTGACAGGTAATCAAGTGGAGCAAAGTTTGATTTCTCTGTTCTTTTATTCACTTGTGCATTTATTTTGTGCTTTCTTTAGGACAATTGCCATTGGAACTGCTGAATATGGAGCAGGAACTGACTCAGAAAACACCCTGCTCTTCCAGAGCTGGTACCCTACCGGGCCATGGCAGAGGGAGAACCAAACACTTGGAGGGACCACTATCCTCAGAGATGCTGAGAAACAGCTCGTGGAAAGAACTGCTAGAAAGAGCAGATTCAATATGACCCTGGACACACTGGAACTTGCAATTGCAACTTTAGCAAGTGAAGTCAATTAAAATTAGAAACTGGCACCTCAGTGGGAAGATATATCACGTACAGTAATATTTAACAGAGGCAATGTATATGTTATTTCTTTTTGTCTCCTCTCTCTGCTTCCCCTCTTCTCTCTCTTATCTACACACAGAATGAGATTTAATCCTCCCCTTTGATGCTTTCCTAAAGTAAAAGGATGTGCAAGACCCCTGAAATTTGTAGACAAAGACAAAAATTGGGATTAGTTCTGCTGAATTATAATTGATAAATATACACAATACATATATATATGCAAAGTATACAATAATGATTTCATATAAATGTATATATTGTATAAGCATTATCATAGTCAATTAGATTAATGCTCTTTTAAAAAAAACTACACATAATTACCATTTGTGTGATTGTTGGTATGAACAGTAAGAACTGTTTGTTTTCTTAGCATATTTCTAGTAAATAATAGTGTATTATTAACTGTAGTCATCTTCCTGCACATTAGAGTCCCCAGAATTTATTATTCCTATAACTAAATTTCTATACAGTTTGAAGACATCACCTCATATTTTCACCATCTCCCATCTCTGCTATTTATGGTATGACTTTTTTTTTAATGTTTTGCTGGTACTGGGAATTGAACTTGTGCCCTTGTGCTTTAAAGATAGGTGTGGTACCACTTGAGCTAAACCTCCAGTCTGACTTAGTTTTTTAAAACCATAATATTGAGACCATACAGTATTTGTCCTTTTAAATCTGTATTATTTGATATATATTATTTTTATTCTCTTATATGTGGGTATCTAAATTTCCTATCACAGTTTATGGAGGAAACTATCCTTTATGAATTGTGGACCATGAAGACATGAAATCAAACACTGACTGACCACAATTTATGTGGCTTTAATTCTAGGCTTTCTATTCTCTTCCATCTGCCTATTTGCTTTTGTGATAATACATTATTGTTTGGATTTCCATAGCTTTGTAATATATTTTGAAGTCAATTGTGAGGTTTCTGTCTTCTCTTTCTCAATTGCTTTGGCCATTCTGAGTCCTTTATGATTCCATATAGTATTAGGATTGTCCTTCTATTTCTTTTAAAAATGTCTTGGAATTTTGATACAGACTGCATTGAATCTGTAGATGCTTTGAGTATAACTGAGAATCTAACAAAATTTATCAGTGCAATCTATGAATGAGATATATTTCTGTTTTTTTCTTTGATTTCTATCATCAATGTTTATATTTTTCTTTGTAAGAAATCTTTACTCCTTTTGTTAAATGGGTTTCTAAAACACATTTCTGGGTTTTTTTCTTTGATTTCTATCATCAGTGTTTATATTTTTCTTTGTAAGGAATCTTTACTCCTTTTGTTAAATGGGTTTCTAAAACACTGTTATGAATGATATCCTTTTCTAAATGTCCTGCTTGATAATTCATTGTCCATGTATAGAAGCAGCAGCTTCTGCTATTCTGTGGTATATTTTTGAAGTTTTTTGTATATGAGATTATGTTATCTGTAGGTGGAAAAATTTCTTCCTTGGCAATTTAGATGCCATTTACTTCTTATTCTTGCCTAATTATTCTACCCAAAACTTTCAGTATTATGTTAGAACAGAGAGCTTACAGTTTTTCAATTATTATATAGCTATAAATTTATATATGACCTTTGTTATGTTGAGAAAATTTGTTCTATAACTAATTTATTGGGAATTTTTATTACAAAAATTTGTCAAATTTAATGATTTTTCTGCACCAATTGATATTATCATAGACTTCTGTTCTTCATTGTATTAAAGTAGTATAACATATTTATTGATTTGCAGTTATAAAATAATCCTTGCATCTCAAGAATAAATTCCATTTGATTTTAATGTATGTTCTTTTTTTTAGCACATTGTTTAATTCCATTTCCAAATAATTTGTCAAGGATTTTGCATTTATCTTCATAAGGAATGTTGGCCCATCACTTTCTTTTTTTTTTTTTTTTTGCTTTTTGGAGACAGGGTCTCACTTTGTAGTTCAGGCTGGCCCTGAGCTCACTATGGTGCCCAGGCAAGCCACTGCGAACTCAGCAATCCTCCTGTCTCTGCCCCCCAAGTGCTGGGATTACAGGCGTGAGCCACCGCGTCCGGCACTGTAGTATGCGGTGTTGATTGTTGGTGGGCGTGTCTCCACGCCCAGCATTATATGTGGTTACCGGGGATTGAACTCAGGTCCTTGCACTTGCGAGGCAGGTGCCGGAAAGGCAGGCGCCGGAACCACTGAGCTAACCCTCCGGCCCCCATCACTTTCTTTTCTTGTAATGTGTTTGTGTGGCTTTGGTTTCAGGCTAATGTTCCCCTCATAAACTGAATGTGAGAGAATTCCCTCTAAAAGTTTTTGGGAGAGTAGGAAGGATCGACATCAATTTTTAAAAATTGCTTCGTAGATAAACATATGAAGCCATCTTTTGCTCAGAGGACTTTGATTAATGATTCAACATCCCTACTCGCTGGCTATCTAGATTTCATTTCATTATTCAGTTTTGGTAGGATGCAAATATCCAAAAATTTGTCTATATGCACCAAGTCATTCAGTTTGTTGTTTTATAATTATTTGTAACATCTGATGATTCTGTCTATTCTGTATCAGTTGGTGATAACTCCTCTTTCCTTTATAGTTTTATTTAGTTCAGTACTCTCCATTTTTTCATGGTTAGTCTGGCTAATGGTTTGTCAGTTATCTTTTCAAATCACTCATAATTATGTTTATTAATCTTTTTAGTATTTTTCAAGTCTGATTTTGTGTACTTGAACTTACTCCTGTTATTCATTTTCTTTTAGTAATTTTGAACCTAGTTTCTTCATTTTTAGTTCTTTCAGTTCTAAATTTGTTTGAAAACTTCCTTTTTTATTAATGTAGCTATTTATCATTATAAACTTTCTTCTTAAGAAAATATAAAGTTTTCTTGCTCTATGCCATAAATTTTGGCATGCTGTAGTTCTATTTGTGTCCATTTCAGGGTTTTTAATGTTTTTCCTTTGCCTCATTAGTTGCTAACTTGTGTTATGCATGTCTGTGAATTTCCAGACATTCATCCCATTATCCATTTTGAGATTCTGTACTTCTGTGATTGGAAAAGCTACTTGATATTATTTTTATCTTGTTAAAGTGGGTTAGACTTATTTTGTGATCTAGCTTGTGACTTATTCAGGACAGTATTCTGCGTGCACTTGAGAAAAGTGTGTATTCCATTGCTGTTAGACAGAATATTCTGTTTTTGTCTGTTAGGTCCATTTGTTCTAAAGCTTCGTTCAAGTCTATTATTTCCTTATTGATTTCCTGCCTGATGAGGTGTATATTTTGAAAGTGGTATTGTCATGACATTTCAGTCTGCCTCTCCCTTGAGCTCTATTAATATTTTCATTGTACATTTGAATGCTCCCATGTTGGATACAAACACATTGATGATTATTGTACAGTCCTTTTGAATTGACCCTTTATCCCAATGCAATTTTTTTTTCTTTTATGTCAGATTTTCACTGAAAGTTTGTTTTATGTAAGTATAATTATCCATGCTCCAGCACACTTCTGGTTACCATTAGCATGGAAATGCCTTTATAAATGCTTTGGCATAACAAGCTTCCTTTTTTTCTCTTGTTGCTTTTAAGATTTTTTTTTTTTTTTTTGTCTTTGGCAGTTCACAACTTGATTATAATGTGTCTCAGACTTTTTTGAGTTGATCTTTCCTTGATAATTTTATAGTTTCATGAATCTTAATGCTCATATTCTCCTCAATCTCAATGCTCATATTCTCCTTAAATTTTATGATGCTTTTATTAATTATTTCTTCAAATAACTCTCTGTCTCTATCTGCCCCCTCTCATTCATGGGCCTACCAATAGGTCCTTAATGCTTTCTTAATTCTTTGTTTTTCTCTAGTTGGATAATTTCAAGAGAATTATTTTTGAGTTTGCTGACTTTTTTATCAATGTAATTCTATTTATAGCTATCGTATTGTTCAGTTCTTTCATTGAATCATTCAAGGTTATGATTTCTGTTTGATATTTCTGATTTTTTGTTTCTTATTAAATTTCTCCATTTGGTTTCTTTCTGCTTTTAAACCTGTCTTCTTATGTTTATAGAGCTTCTTTTTATTTATTTATTTATTTATTTATTTATTTATTTATTTATTTATTTATTTATTGAGACAGGGTCTCGCTTTGTAGTTTGAGCTGGCTCTAAGCTCACTATGTAGCCCAGGCGAGCCTCGAGCTCAGCAATCCTCCTGTCTCTGCCTCCTGAGTGCTGGGATTACAGGCGTGAGCTACCACGCCCAGCTAGAGAGCTTCTTTAAAAACTATTCTCTTGAAATTCTATCAGGCAATCAATAAATTTCTTTGGCAGTTTGGATCTTCAGTGCACATTAACTGTCCATGTTAGGATTGGTCCCTAGCATGGCACTACTGGGAGATGGTAGAGCTGAAGAGGGGACCCCCACTAGGAGGTCTTTAAGTTTGGGGGATATGCTTGTGAAAGCACTTGTAGGACTCTAGCTTTTTCCACTTTCTTTAGTTTTTTCTTCTTCCTGACCATGAAGTAAATGGTTTTGCTCTACCGTGTACTTCTACCCTGATGTGCCACCACTGGTCCCAAGCAATGTGGCTATGTGAATGTGAAATGAAACCTACAAAAACAAATAACCCTTTTATCTTAATAGGTGATCATCTCATGTATGTAACACAGTGAAGAAAAACTAACACAATCTTTATTTCATTAGTTAATTGCTGACATCATTTAGCGTTGCCATTTTTGCCTGATTATTCCTTTTTTTAATATCCTCAAATTATCCTCTTTACTTTGGAAAAAGCAGACTCTTCTTTATATACTATTAGTCTTTATGTATAATTTTTGGCAAGTAAAGCTGTCTGCTCTGATTCCCCACACTGAACGGATGGCCTCCGATCAAGTGTGGCCACTGTGGTTATGAGGGTGCACTCCGTCCACAGTTGAGGGGTGTGTGTTAGGCCTGTGACCAGGTGCGCGTTTACCAGTGATTTCCCTCAGGTCCTGCAAACCCTCCTGGCTTCTGCTCTGTCAGTCTTTGGTCCCTGGGCAGACAGGGAAGATCTGGCCTGTGATTGGGTCAGGTTGCAACTGTTCTGAGTCCAGAACCAACACTGAGGTCTACTGGGTTGCTTGTTGGGGCACAGAGGGGCACTTGTTCTTGGCTACTGATCAGATAATACTGCCATATACTGGGTCTGGGATGGGGTGGAATGGACCTGGACTGCTGGAGCAGTTCAAGATCTCCATTTGTTTAAAGCTGCATAATTTGTCTTTGGCCCGAGTTAAGTATATGTCTTTTAGTGGCAGGACAAGCAAGACTGCTCTGAGCACGCCTCAGAAAGGGGCTGATGCCTAGCAACCTCGGGCCTATAAGACTGCTTTTCACCCACAGTTGAGAAGGGCCAGACCTGAGCTAAAGGCCTGCTTCTGAACTCACAGGCAGAACCAAGATTTGTGGGCTGTGGGTCCAAGTCCTTTGGCGGATCATTCTAGGGGAGCTGGAGCCCAGTATACAGAGGTCGCAGGCTGTTTCAGGTCTGAAGTTACTGGTGGAATCGGTAACGGATCATCTAGGTGTGAGCCTCCCCTCTGAGCTTTCTGATATTCCAGGTACTACCAAGGTTTCCCAGCCGTGTAGCTGACTGCAGAGCTCCTACAAAGGCAAGTTCTTCTCTGGGGAAGAGTTATCAAATCTATATCCTGGTGGTGCTATGCAGACAGAGAAACCGCACAATCTGTGACGCTGCTAGTATCACTTCCTACTAAGTGGTTATAAATAAAACTTTCATCTCTTGTGCTCATGATATTTAGAAATTTTTACTGATTGCTTTTTTCTTTTTTTCTTTAAATTTCTGGTTGAATGGCTGAACCATTAGTCTCATGATACATATTTTGTTATTTTTCATATTTGAATTAATTAATCTGGCAATTTCTCTCTCAATTAATTTTCCCTTGTTATTAAATTGGCTTACTTTCCTTTAATTAATGCTTTTATTTTACTATATGGACAAAATCTTAGAGATTTCATAGTGAAAAACCTGGAATCACTGGTAAGTGACTTCATTTTATTTTCTAGCTATCTGATGGCCTTAAGTGTCCTCAACATGTGGTGAGTAGATTTTTTAAAAAAGAAACTATGTATGGCAAAAAATGAATAAAGTGAAGAGGTGACTAGGATGGCCTGATTTGCAGTAGAAATGTTTAGTGAATTTTCTTAAAATTTTATCTTTGGCTATGCATTATTTATATATTTCTTGAGACATATCTGTTTTATAGATGAAAAATTGGAACAGAAACCTTTTAAAATGGATTTTCCTAGGCGTTGGCAATAGTAAAGGTGGAAATATATCATTGCTGTGCCATTTTCATGTAACTTGCCTATTTCTCATTAACATGTAATTACTTTTTAGTTTTATATCCACATTTAACATTCTCTGATTCCTAGAAACTGTTGGTAGGCTCCTCTTTTTATTACATGGTAGCTTGCTTAGCAAAAATAAATGTCCTGCTCTGCCAAACACAAACCTTCAGGACCATTGTATGTTATCATTTTCGTCAGTAGGGAAGAAAGAAACAAAGAATAGAAATTGATGTCCTTTGGTAGAAATAATAGTATTTAATTTCAATCTGAATATTGTAATTTTTGTATAAGTGTTTATTGAGAAGGCCAGAAAACCAAAAGAAAAAATCAGCAAACATCATATATTTAGAATTTTAGGAAATTATGAAGAAGCGCTTCTGGCATTTCTGCTAATGATTGCAGCTAATAAGTATGTAACCATTTTTCTTACAGCTCAGCATGGGGTCTACCTCTCAGAAAATGTGGCAGAAGCATTTTAAAATTAATGTACATTTTGCCGGGCGTGGTGGCTCACGCCTGCAATCCCAGCACTCGGGAGGCAGAGACGGGAGGATTGCTGAGTTCGAGGCTTGCCTGGGCTACATAGTGAGCTCAGAGCCAGCCTGAACTACAAAGCGAGACCCTGTCTCAAAAAAAAAAATTAATGTACATTTTGCGGTTATTGAACACATTGTTTTATCTTGTTAAGTCAATAGTATTGTTCTCATCTTTGTGTATTTTTTCTGTTAATTATTGAGGAAAAGGTGATAGAATCTCCAATTAGAGCTGTAGATTTACTCATTGTTTACTTTTTGGCTTTAATTCTGTCAAGCTTTTCTTCATGTATTTCTACATATTTAGGATTACTAAATGTACTCAATGAATTGACCTTTTTAACACTGTGGAATATCTTCTTCCTCTACATTTTATTTCTATAAATATGGTGTTTCTTTGGGGACAAGATCTCATTTTATAGTCTAGACTGGCCCAATATTGATAATTCTCCTGGTTTATCTTCTGGGTGCTGGGATTACAAATATGCTCCAAGCCTGGGTTTTGAACATTTTGCTCTTTTTGCTTAAAGAATTAACTGATATTTTGTTTTCTATTTTAAAGTGACTTTTAAAAATTCAGTGAGCAAGAAAAATAATATTGGTTATTTACCAACTTCATTACCATTTCAGTGTTCTATATTTTCTCTTGTAGATCTGAATTTCCACTTGCTACAATTTAACTTCTTGAAGAAATTCCTTCAAAATGTTTTATAGCCTAGGTTTATTTACTGATCAAGAATTATCAATCTTTGTTTACTTAAAAATACCTTGATTTCATCCTTAAGTTTAAGGAACAGTTTTGACTAAAATAGTTATATAAGAGGATCTTTTTCCCTCATAGTTCTTTATTTTATTCTTTCCTCATTGACCATTATTATCATTTTTACTATTTACTCCTGTATATAACATCACACACATGTATACAATATGCCTATATTTAGCTCGGTTCCTCTCTTCATCCTGGAGTGTTGTGCCTATTCCTGAGGGCTCACTCTTGTTGAGCTATCAGGCAAATCCTGATTTGCTTACCATCCTCTTGCTTGGCAGGGCTTGAAGCTCCCAATACTGTTTCTCTACCAGTAGGGTGTTTTGGGGTCTCTCTGAGTCTCTTTCAAACTTTCTCCTGCTTTTTTCTTTCAGGACATTTAGATTCTCATCACATACATGTGCAGTTCAGGTTCAATCAATGATCTCAGGGACACTTTATGCAGATTTTTTTCTATTAATCTGTTTCTATTTGTTAATTTTCTCCATTTGATGTCCAGATGCACTCACTGGCTCAAACACTGACCTGTGAGGTATTAGTGCCACTTGGGTCTTTAGCTGGAATTCCATTCCTTGTGACACTTGGAGACAGTACTGTGCCTGAAAATGTTAATTGTGTCTCTGTGTTTGTGAATTTTCTCCAGTTTCTATTTCATTTGCCCTTCTGGGCTGCCCCCAAACATGTATTTAAATTATTTTACCCAAAGTTTATGATGGTTTAGCATAATAATGAACTATTATCACTAGGACAGAATCCTGTGTTCTCCTTATAAAAGCTACTATCAGTTATCCATCTTTTTCAGCTTTCTAAAACCCCATTAAAATGCAAATCATTTGATATAAGTATTTTATATAATAGATTTGTAAGATCTCCATTATGGAATGTTTTACTAGTACATTGATCATATAAAAAGTTATGACAAATATCACAGTGAGGTTACCTTTATAAGAAAAATCAATTATTTTCTGTGAGTATTTTATGTTGCATGCTGGGGTTGAAAATGAAATCCCTAAGAAATATTCTTGGCTTGAAAAGCATTTTTGAAAATACCCTTTGCTTTCGTGGCACTGGGCAGCACATACCCAGCACTGGCCTGGCAGACCCCGAGCACTAGCCTTCCATCACAGCAGCACCCAGCATGTGGCTCAGTTCACTTATGTCTAGTCTGAGCCCATGTGGTTAGAAGGAAGTCAGCCGAGCCAGTGGGGACTTAACAAGAAGGTGCAGCCAATAACAACTTGGCCAGGACCTGGGCTGACTAATATTACCCATTTACAGGAGGGCCTGGTATGTAGACTTTTCTGCTGAAGTTTCATATCTCAAATCAAGTTCCTGAGTAACTCTGAACATAAAGCAACGTCCCACCCTCTGCACTCCTCATTGTGCTTGCCACACCAATTAATAGCTCTTTTTTTGGCTTCGGGTAGGGTTTACTGCAACCCTATTGCAGTCTTCTCCTTCACTGGGCAAACTCCCTCAAGGGCTGAGACATCCCCACAGGTGAAGGGGAATATATCATTCTAAGTATTCTTTACAGAATGTGTGCTGGGTTCTGGTCCTTAAGAGATACAAAGCACTGTAAAAGTTAACAGTTCTATGACTTTTTGTGTCTCAACTGAAGAAATATAGGAGAGCTACTGAGGAAGTTTCCTGAGGACTATATGAAATAATGTGAACAAATCTATTTTACTTTGTTAAGTGTTAAGTATTTGTTACATTAAAGGAATGCTTCCTTAGTTAAATTTTACTTCACATGGATTTAAATCCTTAAAGTTAACTCTAAGAAGTTATATCTGACTTTTCAACTGTCAGTATTGAAACATAAGAGATTTAAAATATAAACTAGGCACTTTTGCCTATTACTGGGGTTGGTATAAAGCAAGGTACAGGTAAAGGGGAAACATATGAGGTCAAACATTGTCATAGGTGCAGAGCTGAGCTTCACCATGGCACAGGCCCAGGATGGCTGAAGGAGGCAGAGAAAAGCAGATTCCCTCGAAACTCTGCCATTTATGGTTTGTGTGGAGTATTTAACTTCTCTAAGTTTCAGTCCAGTGGCAGAGATATATAAAAGTAAGACTAAGAGTTACAGATTTTGTCCACAGGGTAAACAGCTAGGACAGGGCATTGTTGTATGGGACTCTTGTTTTGCTGTTGCTGAAATTTCCCTGAGGCCCAACCTCCCACCCCAAAAAACAATTGATTAGTGAGTCACTTTAAAAAGGGCTTGTGCTTCGCCTGCTGTGATGCTGATAGTGCCATCATCAGGGAGGGCCATATGTTTTCCTTAAAGGAAGTATGATGGCCCCAATATAATTTAAAGTGGAAAACTAAATTAATCATTTTCAATCTGCTATGGAGTAATTTGTCATATACCTATACTTACTAATCATTTATACTTCTTCCTTTGAGAAATCTGTGTTTGGTTCATTTGTCCCTTTATTGACTGGGCTACTTGCCTTCATCGTGATACATTGAAGAATGATCATGATGTGTATGTGCAACGTACCAAGAAAGATAAAAATAAACAAACAAAAAAAAAAGAGTAGCTGGGAAAGATCTCCATTTTGTAGATTGTCACTGTGTTAGTCATCACTTTGCTGTGCAGAAACTTTTGGGTTTTATGTACGCCCATGTATTGATCCTTCCTATTCCTTCCTGTGATACTGTGGTCCCGTTCAGGAAGCCAGAAGTGACAGGATGCCAGAGGCAGGGCACAAGGTGGGTGAGGAGACAGTACCGAGTGTTCACAAGCCTGCTGTTCCATTGCGTTACACCTGGAGGCATCCTTCACCCAATTTTTGATCATAGTTCATAAAAACAGTCACAGAAGAGGATTTCCAGAACCGCTCCCCAAAGTGACAAGATCTGGTGGTAAGTAGGTTCAAAGGGAAGGGAAGTATTCTGGGGGGATTAATGATATATCTTTTACTAAAATCAACAGTCACCATATATTCCGACCACTCCTTGGGTTTTTAAGCATATCAGTCTGTACGTTTATTTGTGGGAATTTCACCTGACAGACAAGAATGGATGATTCATTCCTTCTGGAGAAATCTGTCATTTTGAACAAAACGGTGCAGACCCATGTGGCCCTCGCTCCCTGCCTGTCTGAGCAACTTCATCCCAGAGCTTGATGGCGGAGTCTATGTGAACCTCTCTAGAACCAAGCTCACAGTCTACAGGCTGTCTGAAAACCATGTAAGGAAAGGACAACTTTTGGAAAAGAAAATGAGAAAGTGTTATATTGAGTTGGAAAATATGCCAATGCAAGTGAATGTTTAGCGATATCATGAAAGTGTTGATAAAAAATACTGCCAATTTTACAACGCAAAATGCAAATTTTGTCTCTCAGTTTTCTGGTGACTGTAGTAAACTTAAGGCCATCTGCATAATATTTATTATCCGAGCTATGAAGAGAAGCAGCCCTTCAGTTGAAACCCCTAAGCTTCACCCGGTGTTTCTTCAGAATTAGTAATTGGTCTAGGTTTGGCATGCCAGTAAAGTTCACATGAAACTTAACAAGAGTTAGCTAAAAATTTGGCATTTGTCCTTGGAAAAAAAAAATCATCTTAAGTCTGCATAAAGGTCTCTGAAGCTCAGGAAACCTCTCAGTGACCCTTCCTGCAATGGGGTGGTTTCTAGTGATATCTGAAACCAAGAATGTTTTGTGAGGGGTTTGGGTTTCATTTGGAAACCCATATCTAATCCTAGGTACTGCCTAATTAATTAAAAGGCTGGTCCTCCCTGAGTCCTCACAGGGGCAATGGGGAGGTGTAAAATCTGTGACTTTTACTATGGAGTAAAATTACGCCTCTTACTTGGTCATTTAAAAATGCCTTAGGTAGATTTTTAAGTGTTCTTTCTACATGTAACCGATTCTATCTTCTCTGCCATCTCAAGCAGTCATATATTATGTCAACTGTTTTAAACTAGGGGATGATTTCTGATTGAAATGATTATTAAAATATGAATATTTTATTGTACACTGTAAAATTGTTCTAAGATCGGGCCGGAAGGTTAGGTCAGTGGTTCCGGCGCCTGCCTTGCAAGTGCAAGGTCCTGAGTTTGATCCCTGGTAACCACATAATAATGCTGGGCGTGGAGACTCACGCCCACCAGCAATCAACACTGCATACCACAATGCGGGACGTGGTGGCTCACGCCTGTAATCCCAGCACTCGGGAGGCAGGGACAGGAGGATTGCTGAATTCGCGGCGGCTTGCCTGGGCACCATAGTGAGCTCAAGGCCAGCCTGAACTACAAAGCGAGACCCTGTCTCAAAAAGCAAAAAGCAAAAAAAAAAAATTGTTCTAAGATCACGTGTGTTTGACCATGTGAGGCCAGGGAAAGTCCTCCCAGGTCACAGTTGACTGGGTCTATGCAGTGTTCAGCAGCCTGGTGACCTGGCTGACTCTGTCCTTACCTCATACAGATGGCCACAGCCCCACTCAGCACGCGCCCCCCCGCAATCTGGGAAGTTACTCACAAGATGGGGGAAAGGAACTGGGAGGCACTGGTGTTAGAAAACAAAATAATTTACAAAAGTGTGAGGAGAAATAACATCTAGAGATGAGTCTCAAGGAAAGTGTGCATCTTAAAAGATAATCGAGGAGCCCAAGAAGGAAAAGCCTTCCTTGTTTACCTCTTTGAGTCCTTTAGAAGCTGTTTTAGCTGAACTGAATGTTGGAATTTTGCTCGTAATTTTTTTGGTTTGAGACAAGGTTTTGCTATATAGTTCAGACTGCCCTAGAGTTCACTATACAAGCCAGGCTGGCATTAACCTTCTAGGGATCTTCTTGCCTCAGCCTCCTGATTACAGTGTGCCTCCATGCCTGGCTGGTTCTTTTTTTTTTTTTTTTTTTTTTTTTTTTTTTTTTTTTTTTTTTTTTTTTTTTTTTTTTTTTTTTTGAGACAGGATCTCGCTTTGTAGTTCAGGCTGGCTCTGAGCTCACTATGTAGCCCAGGCAAGCCTTGAACTCAGCAATCCTTCTGCCTCCAAGTGCTGAGATTACAGGCGTGAGCCACCACACCTGGCACTGTGGTATGTGGTATTGATTGCTGGTGGATGTGAGTCTCCACGCCCAGCATTGTATGTGATTACTGGGGATTGAACTCAGGACCTTGCACTTGCGAGGCAGGCGCCGGAACCACTGAGCTAACCCTCCGGCCCCATGCTTGGCTGTTTATAATTATTTTTATTGCTTTTGTAGCTCAGATTCTTAGATAACATGAGTTTTGATGTTCGGAATGCTCCTAATTTTGTTCAGACATCATTGCTTTAGGTTGCATTTGTTTCTATTTTAGGAACCAGTAGAAATCATTTTACAAAAAGAGATCAATAAGATGATTAAGTAAAATCATATTTCATATTTTACTTTCATGAGTAACATTTTTTCAATCTGCTCCTTAATTAGTCATATGGGTTACGATATCAGAAAATATCTTTAAATTCTATTTACTCGCCTGTTTAATGTGCTTTATTTTTTTAATTGAATTCTTTATTGGTACAATTTATATACATCTCACAATCACACATAACATTGGGGAATTTGTACCAATATATGACACAAGTCAGTTCTCATTTTTACCCATATCCCTTCCCACCCACACCTCCCCACCCCCTATATACATGCTCTTTTATTTTCTTTCAGAATCTTATTTATTCCTTTCCCTTATTACATCCCCACACCAAATTTCCTTTGGAAATTTCCCATTCTACAAAGACTGTCATACTTTCTAGAGCTCATTTGCATTTAGAGGTGCTCATATCAAAGAGAAGACCTGGTATCAGGGACAAAAACCATATGATTATCTCAATAGATGCAGAAAAAGCAAATGACAAAATTTAACACTCATTTATGATGAAAATCCTACAGAAAATTGGAATCGATGGACTTTATCTCACTTTAATACAAGCTATTTATGAGAAACCAACAGCCAGCATCGTACTTAATGGGCAAAAACTGAAACCTTTTACACTAAGGTCAGGAATGAGACAAGGATGCCCACTGTCACCACTCTTGTTCAATATAGTGCTGGAAACATTAATGTGCTTTATTTTTGAGCTGTCTATTCATAGCTGTCTAATTTTGGAGTGCATAGCTAATTGACATACATACCAATATGGTGGAATAATTTCCTAACAGACAAAGTTATTTCTGAGCTACATCTCCAGCTCTGTCTCTGGATAAATCATTTTCTTATAGAATTTGAGGACATTTGCAGGAATGGAAAGCTAGTCTTTTTGAGGAAAGTGTAGGAGGAGGATGATATATGAAGAGATCGTGTATAGAAAACAGATAAGGCCTTTAATGCTTTGACGATGAAGATTCCTGAACAAAGAAGAGATTAGATCTGCCAAAATGTCACAGTCAATGACATTAGCCTTACCTCTTGTTACGGTAGCTATCAGCAATGATTTCATTTTAGAATAAGTAAGTGTAAATATGTGCAAATGCTATCATTAAACTTTCTGAAGATTTTTTTTCTTTTCTTGTTTTGAATAGACAAATTCACTTCTCCTTAACATACACTGTCATTTTTTTCTTTGAATATACAAAATGAAACTCGTGGTAGATGGAGGAAGTCACATTGGCAGGAGTATCAATGCCACAAAAATAGTTTTATTTAAGGCAGAACATGCAAGTCTGGGTCACACAGTGGGTAGGGCTTACAAGAGACAGTTTTAAGAACCTTGACCCAGGAGTATTTTGCTTCATGAACTCTATGTTTATGGTTGATCTTGAAGCAAGTTCCTTATGTGTACCTTTTAGAAATATAGATGTTTTGGGAGAAGTAATTTTAAGAAATTTTCTGGTATGTTTTTATAATTGCTGCTGTTTCTTCTAGTCCAAAGTATTTTATGAATGAGAAAAGGCAAAGTGTATAAGCAAGAAACTATCTAGAAAACTCCCTTTTAATTCACAAAGCAGTATCTCAAGACAGCCACTGTTCTTATTTCCTTTCCAAATATGAATAAACTAATGCATGGAGAGTTAAAAAGGTGGTTTAAGAGGATGTGATTCGTAAGTTTCAGGATAACAATGCCATTTCAGATTTCAAGATTTCACATAAATGTGACCTCAAAGAGGTTTTTGAGCTGTGCTCTGGGGTGGGCCCTTGGATTAAAAATCAAGTCTAGGACCAAGGATTTACCTCAGTGGGTCTGGTATCTGCCTTGCAAGTGCAAGGTCCTGAGTTCTATCCCCAGTAACCACATATCGCAATGTCAGGCATGGTGTCTCACACCTGTAATCCCACCAATCAGTACCATATACCACAATGCTGGGTGTGGTGGCTCACACCTATAATCCCATCAGTCTGGACCACATAGCACAGTGCTGGGCATGGTGGGCCATGCCTGTAATCCCAGCACTCAGGAGGCAGAGGCAGGAGGAGTGCTGTGAGTTTGAGGCTTGCCTAGGCTACATAGTGAGCTCAGGGCCAGCCTGAACTACAAAGGGAGACCATGTCAGAAAGAAAGAAAGAAAGAAAGAAAGAAAGAAAGAAAGAAAGAAAGAAAGAAAGAAAGAAAGAAAGAAAGAAAGAAAGAAAGAGAGAGAGAGAGAGAGAGAGAGA
>PVIC010036623.1:0-18490 GCA_004025085.1 Thryonomys swinderianus
GAGCAGCAAGAACATATCGAGTGTAAGAAAACTAGTGATAAAGCTAACTTTATAACCAGCCTGTGATGATTTATACTATCAAGGAAAGCCAAGTGTAGTAAAATATCATAAGATCAAAAGCAAAATTGAAATTAAAGTTGTAACGATAGTCACACAATTTTTCGTCTCTGTCATACTGTTTCTTTTCCAGATCAAAGTGAAACACTCAAAACAAGTGTCTTGTATTCTTCGTTTTTCAACAGCCATGTCTTGACAGTTCTTAGGAACTTAACAACACTACAATGTGAGGGAGCATGTACCTGCTGGACACAAAAAGAGGGGAAAAAAAATCCTGAATTTAGCAATGATATCCTCAGAAAACTTAAAATACATCCATCCAACAATTCGTAAGTAATAAAGTACCTAAAGATTTGCAAAACATTCATGGAAAGGGACCAACGTGGACTGTGGAAAGCCCCGTGAGAATGAAAGGATCAAGTGTTACCTTCAAAGAATCTCACAGAGTCACTTTTTCAAGGGCTGTTGTAATAAGGGGTGAGCCCGACGCAGGATTAGGCGGTAGAATGAGCAAACGCTAGCGGAAAGCTT
The DNA here is from genome assembly GCA_004025085.1 of Thryonomys swinderianus. Classification (NCBI taxonomy): domain Eukaryota; kingdom Metazoa; phylum Chordata; class Mammalia; order Rodentia; family Thryonomyidae; genus Thryonomys; species Thryonomys swinderianus. The sequence goes on from PVIC010036623.1 coordinate 589, forward strand.
GGGCTTGGACTCTCATCTCACAACTGACTTGACTGGTCCTGAGATCTTGGGCAGGTCTCTGTGACACTGGGTCACCATCTCCCTGAACTGTCGGTTGGTGTGAAGCCCCTCTTCCCACAGAAACATTTCGGGTGAATGCACAATGCCAGCCAAGTATTATCCAACATCTTCTCTTCAAGTGAGGAGCTTTCACAAAGCCCTTATTCCGCATGGAGACAGTAAGTGTGATTTGCTCGTGAACGCAAGGCTAGACGGCAGGAAAATAACGTTAAGGGCTACAGAATTCCTCCGGATTTACCCACTAGATATGATTCACTTGTTCAGTAGCAGAAGCAGGACCCTGTCTGATTAATTTGCTTTAATCTGGCAGGAAACTGAAGTTTCACTTCAAGGCCTTGGGAGGTGAGGAAAAAGGTTGTTGCTGGTTTTTCCCAACACTTTGTTTTTTAATGTAATTGTTTGTTTACTGTTTTTGAGTTTACACAATCTGTTCTTTGATTTGGGATCTCAAACAGTTTGCTATTGCTTCACGGCTTTGAAGATCAACTTTAAAAAATGAAACCAACTTGCTGTCACAGACTGGAAGCTTTAAGACAGCCAATATTTGCAGGTAATGGAAAGAGCTTTGTCTCCAGAACCCTCACTTGGAGGCCCAGCCAGGCTGGGCCCTCCTGGCCAAGGGCCTGCATCTTAAACGCCAAAGAATTTCTAAGTCTAATATTTTCCTTGATGGCCTTTTATATTAGGAAGCATGGAACTTACCATTTAAAGGTGAATGTAGTAGATTTTGATAGGAAACTTAAAAACAATGTTAGGATTATCTAATTTGTATGAACTTGTAAATGGACTGATTCTTTGTAACTCCTAGAAAATATATTTTCTTCTGTCAGAAAACTCATTTGAACTACTAGAATTTTAGTGTCTTAATGTTAAAAAAACCCTCTAGTTATATTCATCCCATGAGCTCTGTTTCATCTGATGACTGAATCCTCACTGCTACCTTCAAAACTTCTGCAGGACAAGTAAACACACTATTTTCAAAAGCCAAAAGATCTTCTTTCAGGGAGCTACGCTTGGGGCTTCCTGTTATTAAGGCATTCTATGTTTCTTCTGCATACCTTACACATGCATTGTTATAATGTGATATTTATTATCCAGTAATTTCTTAATTGTATCTATGACCTTTACTCATTTTATAAAATCTGGCTTATGTTTCATTTACCTAGGATCATTCTCTCCTTTCCTCATGTTTTGTCCTTCCTTATAAACCTAATAAAATTTAACTACCAAGGCTTGGTCTCTTTTCTAGGTGCTGCAAGGAACGGGAACTTCTTTGATGGTCACTTTCTGGTCTTGTAGTTAACAGGGGTGAAGGTGTATTTTTAACCATGTTGATAGTCAGGAACTAGAACATGCAAGTGAGCCAGCTAGAGCTAAGGCAGTCATCCATCATACCCTCTTCACTGCCAAATAAGACCCGAACTATAAATAGCCCATCACACATAGCTGTTGATGACTGACTTTCCAATGACACACATACTTTCATGTGATTAATGATTTGTAGCATTTTACTTCACATGCATGTTTTCTCTACATACACTCTGCAAGAAGTGCAATTCGCTTAGGTGAGGATGATGACCTAACCCTCCCCTACAGACAACAGTTGGACAATCTATCATTTTTGGTCGACTTCTTTGCGTGCCCAGGATTGTTTCCCTTCTGCTCAGAGGAACCGATCTGGTTCTATCTAATTCCACTTACTGGCAGACTGGACTGATGGGGGAATTACATGTGAAGGGATCTTTGTACCTGGAGGTGCAGATTCTACAGGCTCCCGCCACACAGACAGGAAGAGCCTGGATAAGGTGCCGAGGACTGGCAAGAGTCTCAGTGGGACTGAAGAATACTGAAGGACTTCATTTTGTTGAGCACAATGCTCAAACACATAGCTATTCGGGGAAAACTGTAGAGAACTACTCTGCTCGGTATTGTCATTGATTTATAAAGACATGGGGAGTGTGTGTGTGTACGCACAAGTACAAGTAAACCACGAAAGTTTAATCACCTGTTTTTTAAGAGTTCTGCTGATTTTTACCCTAAAGTAAAAGTGAATCTTGAAGTAAACTATGGCATAATTAATCAGGACATACCATTTTTAAGGCATTCTAACAAACAGACTTAATACCCAGAATTCTCTATCGCTAGTGTTTGTTCACGTTAGAGTCTCTCGAGAATGCTCCTTTCCCAATGACAATACTCCCCACTAGGAGTGTTGACCACCCAATTCCAACTGGGAAAAGCCAGTCACCACCAGATCTCTTCAGAATCTCCTCACAGCTCCTAAAATATGTGGTTACAGTTCATGGCCATGAGTACACCCTGCCTTGTATATCCATTTATACATGACCACAAAGCAATCTGGGGTTTGTTATTGCACAAGTTCTAGCACTTTTCTTAACTTCAGGTATGGTGGGGTCCCCAGAAAATCTTTCATGACTTTTATTCACAAAGTATAAAAACAAGGTCATAGACATTTTATAAAGCAAATAATGAAATTGCTTCACTGAAATACAGCACACCGAGGTCAGGGGATTCTGAACCTTACTCTACCACCAGGGAAAGGCAATGATTGCATTTTGCCAGTTGAGCCACGGTAAACAGACTTGGGTGTGGCTGTAACAGCAAACCATTTGGTCAGTTCTAGTTCTCAGACCCACCAGCAGATGGTACATGATCTAGTGATCAGAGAATTATCATCCTTGTATAATAAATGAATAAGTAGTCGTGACCCAGGTCCAGAAAGATGAGTATCACATGTTGTTTCTAATACATGGAATCTCATATAGGAGAAAAGGAATGAGAGAGAGAGCAGTAGGGGGTGTGAGGGAAGCCAATGGGAGAAATGAGCATATTCAGGATATATTCATTGAAACTCAATACTGTAAAATAGGTACTAATAAAAAACAGGAAGGTAATAAAATAACAAAAACAAATGACACAATTATAATCCAAAAAAGGAGTACAGCAAGGGAAAAATGCAAAGAAATGAAAATAGTAAGGCCAATTCACCTTATAACCTCAGTGACGGAGAACCGTCTACATGTGCTTGACAGATTATAGCACTGCCGGTATGTTGCAAATGTCTGTGAAAGCAATTTAAAAGTAATGTGCATGCAATAAAAGTCTTTTTTCTCAGTGAGAGAGCATTTGTCTAACATCCACAAGTTCCTGGTTTTTGATCCACAATGCCTCAAAAAACAGTAACTATGTACTCGCATGTTTTCAGTTATATTTCACCATCAGCCTCCTACTAAGGCTGTATTATCATTACTGATAAATGACTTCAATCCAAGATTTTCTTTTAGCTCTTCTTTCACTAAAAACAGAATTGTAACTGCATGGTAGATTCACAGGCTAATCCAACACTGTATTAAACCCATCACCATATTCACCATGTTTTCAGAAACTCAAACAGAGGAGCAGAATTACAAGTTTAAACACAATAGAAACATGAAGAGAATAATACTAAAACTTATATAGCCAGGGATTGTTCAAAGAGCTTTACACATGTTCGTTTAATCTTTATGAAAGCCCAGTGCGGAAGGTCTTGTTTATAGCACTTTTCACAGAAGATACACAGAGAGGTCAGAGAAGCCTGGTTACAGTCTAGAGCTAATAAAAGAAGCCGCAAGACTGGACTCCCGGCAGTCTGACTCTAGAACCCATTTCATGGCTTCTGTGCTTTATTATGTCTTGCCATGAGAATAGGCACTGAAAGCTCTAGCCTCTCTCCTCCAGACCATGATTATTCAGCCAACAATAGGTCTTAGATTCAGCCCTCCTTCGAGCTTCTAGGGTGAAAGGGTCCAAGAAGCCCCATTTTCAAACCAGCATTAGAAGGGTTCTTGACCCCTTAGAGAGAAATGAGGCAGAGGTGGTGGTTTGGGATGGGGGGGAGAGGAGGGAGCTTGAACAGGTGGTGCCGAGGAAGGGAAGACTAAGCACACCCACGTGACAGAGGCCCCTGGGTGGTACTGGGGACGAGTGTGAGCACGTGACATCGTGAAAAGCGGGGTCTGGAGACCAGTGGGTGCTGGAGCCCACTGTCTGCTTCCCCATTCTGACAAACCCGGGCTGACGAAGGAAGGATCTGTGTGATGTCGGGACAGGACCACTTGTGAGGGTCTGTGACGACAAAGAAAAGGGAAAAGAGGAAAACAAGAAGACACATCTCCGAGGAAAGGGAGGGAGAAGAGTGCTGAGGGGGCTTAAGGAAGGCAGCTCGGCAAGGCAGCGAGGAGAAGGCTTCTGAGGTCCAGACCAAGCATTCACTATGCTCAGCCAGCAGCAAGTGCAGTCATGTCAGGTGCAAAAAAATCAGTGTGCCAGCAAGTCTGCAAAAAGACAGGTTACTCCAGTTCAGGAGAAGTCAAAGACCCCTTTCTCTTGTATTTCAGAAGAATTACAAGTTCCAGAGAATATTTTAGACTTTGGCCAGAGGCACTTGACTCAAGGGGACAGTTCTGTGGCTTTAGGAGTACGGCCAGGTCATCCTGTTATTTACAAGCAGCAGAACCTTGAGCACGTCACAATCTGTCTCAAAAAAGACTTCTCAGTACAGCGGAGATGAGGATTACAACCAACCTCTACTCTACAGACTGGAGAGATAAAGCATTCAACACTACTTCATAAACTGTGATGACTTTAACAGCACGCAAAACTATTTTAAGGTGGAGTGGAAGCTTCTAGAAATAAAATACTTGTTTCTACCCTTGCCATTTACTAAGCTTGTCATACAACTCAAGATTCCTCTTCCAGAAAATTTAAAAACTGAGTTTTTTTGTTCAAGTGGGTACAGTGTGACAACAATCTGGGTTAAGTATTTTTCTTTACTTATAAGTGGCACTGTAAGAGTATGATCGATTGGAAACATAAAGCTATTTTATCTTTAAGCATGTGAGAAAAGTAAAATTAATGAGTTTCTCACTGTCAGTGTTTTTGCATCTGAATTTCCTTTGTTGAATTTTCTTAAAATATGGAATAACCTTGGTACAAACAGAACATTTCTGCAATTAAATGAAAGTGACAATGATAACACTTTGACAAGATAACACAGTGATACAAACATTTGGTAGCAAACAGTTCATATGACAGAATTAGAATCAAGCGAACACTTGTTTTCCTTTCTGAAACATTACAGAAAACAGGGAAGACCTTTTTAGAGAGAGAAGAAAAAAAGGATTTTTGACGTGTGCATCTTAGCTTGGTTACAAGAACTAAGAAACAACACAACCTAGCAACATGCCGGCACAAACTGGCCAACAATAAAACAGAAAGGGGAAAAAAAATAAACCTTTCATGCCAGATCCACCTCAAGTGGAAATTTTTTTGGTGCTTGAGCAAGAGTCCACAAAAAAAAAAAAAAAAAAATCTGGAGAAATTCCCCAGCCTCGGGAATCGTGGCAACAAATACTCAAACAATTATAGAGCTTATTTAAAATAAGAGTATGATATAGAGAATGATCCAAAGATTGGGAAGCCTGGAGATTGCGAGAGAAGAGATGGAAGAAGGACAGGTTAGCAAGACAGTGGACAGAGTTTTAACTGCAAGTCGTTAATGCAGGCACGTGGACAGGAGCGGGCTTGTTTAGGCTTACAGGTGAACAGTCCTCTCTTCCCCATCTGTCTTCCTTGGTGGGTATTCATTATCTGAAACGAAAACTCCAGCAGCTTGTAACAGCATTCCCCAGGATCTAATCCCCCACCATAATTAGAGTTATTAAAGCTCTGTAAGCACAACTGGATTATCAGGGGCTCGGTTCATCCTCTGTATTGTGGGAACGAGCCACAGCCCTTGGTCCACTTAGACTGTTGGTGGAAATGGCTCCTGTGCTCTGCAAAGGCAGAAAAGCCTGCAGAATCCCACTGCAAGCTCATTTCTCCCAAGGAATGCTTGGGAGATGAAGTTTAATCTAAATCCAATTACATCATGTGCTCAGATGGTCTATTACTCTAATACAGAGCGCCACCTAATCAACACAACGTGAGAAATGCCCAATACAGATTTGCCTGTTGATATAGTGCTGTTGTCTACAGAGCACCATTTCATTAAGTCCAAACTTTGGAACTCACAGAATCACGGTAAAGAAGGTCTAATGCCATTATTCTAGACGTACAATTCCGAACCCTGAGGTTCAGGGACTCCAAGTAACTCTCCTGAAGAGTCCTGTGTGTGCTGCTCTCCGTATGGGGCTCCTTTTACCTCGTGCTGCGGCCTTGCCTTTAATTATAAAACCAGCACACTTTTGAGGAACGACAAAGTACGGAGGGTAAATCTGAGAAGGACTGGTCTGTGGTGCTCGGACAGTCCCTATGAAGCCAATGCAGACAGTGTGGATGGGATCTTCTTCTGAGGTCCCTGTGAAAACTGGGAGTCATGTGAGTGACCTCCTCGCCTCCCATCGACACCTCCATCGTCACTCAGAGGTATGCAAGGGGGACCAGGAGGGGTGGTAGAGAACAGTGTCTCCTAACCTTACTTAGATGGGCTTCCATACCCGCTGTGCCCTCCTGAGGTATGAACACAAAACCCAAGGTGGGGGGGGCACAAGTGAGCAGGAGCGAGTGATCAGGTCTTCTCTTCTGTTTACAGTCTCTCCTGGAAAATAGTTTGCTACTAAAAGATCCATTCACGAAGTCTGCCTATCTCCCAACCAAGAAGACCCTTTCCACTAAGCACCACGGCAGAAGCTCCTTAGCGGTCAAGCCGGGTTCTGTGCTCCAGTTAAGTACAAAGGGAGGACCCCTGCGGGCAGCCTGCGCATGCCCAGAGAGATCAGCTGAGGGTGGGGAGCGGACAGGGCTCGCTCTAGACCCTTGGCAAGTGAACTCACACAGGGAGTCCAGAGGAGAAGTGAGCAGTCTGAAACACGAGCTCGTCGTGGGCCAAAATAAGGTCAGGAACTGACATCTCTTTTAATAAATGTCATTATCCTGGTTGGTACATAGAATTCACAAGCTCAGGGCGGGGGTGGTGAGTGACCAACCAGAGACAAACACTCAGGCAGTGGGAAAGAGATTTGTTCGGAGATTGTAATGATTCCAAAAACTGTCTTTGGTCCTTCCTTTGCTAACTGAGTTTATGTACTTTATGATGCAAAGAGAAGTAGTTTTGCTCACATCTTAGAAACCACTGGTTTTCTTCTGCCATAAGGGGTACTATAAAAGAGGATTTTCTAAGGAAGATTTTACTGGTGTCAGTGCTTCCTTTCTGTGGAGTTCTAGGAGCTACTGCTGTCCAAATATAATGAGATAATCACAGTTTGGAGGTTGCTTCCACACTATACCAACTGATCATGGTTAACCCTTCATGACTTCCTTCGTTCCAAGGGTAACCTTACTCCCTTAGACCTTAGTTGGCTTGTTATTGAACTGGACACAGTAAACTAACTGCCCTAGCTTTTACACAATTTGTAGGAAGGCTCAAATGAGTTTGTAATACATTACTTGTATGCAAAGAATTACTTTGAAAATATGAGCAGATGAATTCCTCCAGTCTAGCTTGTAGAGGTAACGATTGATCACTCACAAACGACTAGAATTGCCTCGCTATATAGGACTTCGGGCATGGATCTCTACCTGGTATCTCTGCTGCAGGTAACCACAGAAAAGCTTGATACTAGGAGACCCGTGTATGATTAAGGCCTTAAGAGTACACTTCCTCAACATAAAGCTACATTGCACTCATATCACTCCGCTTTCCCCACAGACAAAACAGGGGAAGGATTCTTTGTTTCACAAGCAAAGGCACCTTAACTACAAATAATTAAAATCAGAAAAATCTTAGCCATGATTTAGTTTTACCTGTTTACTTTAAGAAAACCAAAACACAGGTATTAGGAGACACGAGCAAAGGCATAAAACACAAAGATAATTTCAGTACTCAACTTTCACCTAGTGGTTTCAAACATCTGCTTCCTGAAAGTTTTACTGAGGTTTATACTCAATGATCTAAAACAAATTACTTAAAGATCTTTTTAAAAATTATTTCCTGTTTTGTATTGTTTTGATTTTTAAGAACTCATAAGTGCAAGCAGGGTGAGAAAACCCTTCTAGGGTAAAGAAAGCATATTAACAGTTTACATTTGATTTCATTCCCGTGCGAAGGTATCATTATGCTCTTTAGCAGACAAGAAAGCTGAGGTTTAGAGAGATTTGGTTAACAGGGGGAAGAGCCAAGTTTCCAGCCTAGTTCTGCCTGACTTCCAGCTATGCACTAATCTCTGTCTTCTGTTCCTTTTCTCTGCAATCAAGCTGTAGCACCTTGTAATAGATCCTTCCAACAAATACAAGGGTCAGAGATCTGGTTGGGTGTTTCTGAAGTTAATGAATCTCTTTCATAGTTTGTGGATTTCCTGCTAGCATAGATTCTTTCTTCTCATCTTTCTTTCTCATGACAACAAAACACCCGTTCTTTTTTTTTTTTTTTTAGGCTCCTTTATACAGACACACTCTTTTGCAAAGCTCAGTTACAAATTCTGTTTTAGAAACTTTAAAAAGCCTTGGAATAACACAAAAATAATTGCAGGAAAAAGAAATAACCACTGGCAGAGCATCTCTCAGCAATTGAGAATATGTACTTCTCTTTGTTATACTGAGGAGCTTCCAAAGATAGGGGCTCTTCTGAGAGAAGGGTAAGACTTCCGAACCCAAGTTATTTGTGTCCGTATTTGGAGTCCGAGGTTTTCCTGAGGTCCCCGAGGGTCTTCAAATTCCTTATTCATCTTCTTATAGTGCTTTCCGTGAGATGGAACCTAGCAAACAGGATTGCTCTGATTCTTTCACCAGAACCCCCTCTTCCAGCTACACACGTCCCTCCTTTAATACTGTCTTACAGAGTGTATTTCTACCCTCCCTGCTTGGATTCTCTTGTTCCTCAAAACAGCAGCATCAACAGAAGCACAGCTTAGACTTTCTTCCTTTAGGAGTTCCTCTGGAACACAGAATAAGCTACATTTTCCCAGTCCTTCTATAAAATACGATGACTAGGAGATACTTAATGGTACCTAGGATATAATTTCTCTTTACTGTACTAATACAGCATTATAGTTAAGTGTTTTCTTGATCATTAGACTACATCAATCTTTTTCATAAAAATTCCTTAAAACCAGCAGGCATGAATAAGTTTGCCTTCTTTTAAATATTAGAGACTTCACCTATTTCTATGTTGCTAATATTTTTTTTAATCTTACGTAACTAATATTTAGGTAACCACTCTGGTGTCCTTTCCAATAGACTGCAAGTTATTCAAGTAAGATAAAGTGATTGTTTTCTATATCTTAAAAAAGCCCTGGCATTTAGTTAATAGAAGTCATGTGGCAAGGCCTGAACCCATTTACCTCAAAAACGCTGTTTCACAGTGATGGCTTAGAAGTATCCACGGTCTGCCAGAACCCTAAACTATGTGAACAGTAGGCTGAGGGGATCATTTCTATACTCTAGGCTATAGATGATAAAAAATGGATTAAAGGAAATTTGATTTCTTTGGGAGCAGTCTATAACTAACTTACACTTCATCTTTTATAAACATATTAGAGAGCTTCAAAGAGGTTGACCCTCAGAGTTCTACAATATAAGTTCAGCAATATGATATTCTTTCTCTGTTGCAGTGAGTACCGGGATGGTATCTCAGCTGACAACTCTGTAGATAATACTTACGTAACTGAACTGAGTATCATTAAAAACAAAGGTGAAGAAATGATTGTGATCCCAGAATGGAAGAGTAAAAATGCACTGAATTAAGTGAAGCAAATCCTCTAGTACTATTTATCATAATTTAGTTATGTTACCCACGGGAACACTTGTAGTCCCTGAAACTTAGATTTTCTTCTCTGTAAAATACTTGGTGAGATATTCAACTCCCGACTCCATCCACTTATAATTCTAAAAGGATCCAATGCAGCAGTGTTCAAAATTTCTCTCCTAGCTATTCTAAATGCTCCTTCTTTTTATAACCAGACTGGAAGAAAACATTTCCAGTCGTCAGTTTTACACCATGCCATCCATAAGCACGCTATTTCTTTCCTAATGTTGATTCCTTACAGATGCAATTATGCCATAAAGCAAGCATGAGAGATGAAATCAACACATTTGGATCCTTCTTGTGAAAAGGTTAATCTCCTAGAGGGTAACCTTGCCCGAGCACTGCATGAGGGTGTTTATTCCATTCCTCAGTCCGGCACTGTGTGTGGCTGTAGGCAAGTTGTTGACTACTAAACGTTAACCAAACACCCTATTTTAAGGAGAATATGTAGCTCCATCTTTACAGTGTCTGGACTCGAAACTATCCATTTCTCTAACATTAAGCTGAGCCACACAAGAAAATTACTATAGTGATAATATTTCCAGGGCACAGTGAGTCACTGTCCAATGTCTAAAATGGGAAATAAATAATTTGTGAGGATTTATTGGCACAATAAGGAAGAGAATGCTCTACTACTGGTGCTCTGTCACAATCTTCAGAGTTTACACTGGAAGAAATGCTCCATTTCCTAAAAACGCGGGGGTGTTGGCATTATTTTAAATACTACTTTAGACCCACGAATGAGGAAGTAAGGGGGGCAGAGGCCAGTATCGCCAATAATTATCAAGTGGAGCTGCTGTGAAAGCAGAGATGCGGTTTGCTGGCGACGGGAACAGGCATTCTTATGAGGAAGGCTAACCCGACGCACTCCGCCCAGGGGCCAGCCAGGAGAAAGGCCGCAGATAAACAGCTTCCGACCCGATTCAAAGCCCGGGGCCACCCACAAAGACAGCAGCTCCTCTCAGAACAGCGCTGGCTGAGGGATGACACAGACCTTTGGGAGACTGCTTGGTTGCTGGAGGAGAAGAAGCCCTTCTTCATCTATCTGAAACCTTCCTCTGCTGCCGATTTTACCTCAGGGGGAGGAGGAGGACAACAACCAAACAGCTCTAAGAGGTTCCTGTCTTCATCCGGCCGTACTTGTTTGATCAGAACTGAGCCCTCCACCCCCCACCCCAGACCATTCTCCAACACGCATTTCTCTACAGTTTTGGTCGTCTTTTCATAGGTTAAGAGAAAGGAGGATAAAAACCCAAACAAAACCAAACCCACAACGTTCTTTACTTTCCTAGCAGCATGGTACAAACAAAAATAATAGTTGCGCCACTGCATTCTGAACCCTCACAGAACTGCTACAGAAAATAATGTTAATGGTGAGCCACAGAGTCTTGCAAAACATAATGAAGCTGTAATAAAACGGGCTACTTATCATGCTGCTGCGACTAGACCACTTCCATTCAAAAGTGGTAACTAACGACTTGTTTTTCCTTCGGTACTAGGAGTCCTATTACTGTGCCGAACATAACATACCTCGCTTTGTTTTCCTAGCCTTGCATGTCTCTCTCGCTGATGGCTGCAATCTGATACTTATGAAATCACATGAAAATACTGCATAACCCTCCCTCCCAAATTGCGTCAAATTATTCTGAAGAGAACGGAATAATGTACACTCCAACGCATGTCTCCTTTTCTCTAGCCACTCCTCATAGTCTCTCTCTCCTTTCTTTTACTCTCTCTGGCTAAATAACCCTCAGTCCTGTGGAGATACTGGGGAATAGGATAATGCTTATTTAAAAACAGGTCACATAGGGCCGGAGGGTTAGCTCAGTGGTTCTGGTGCCTGCCTCGCAAGCGCAAGGTCCTGGGTTCGATCCCTGGTAACCACATGCAGTGCTGGGCGTGGAGACTCACGCCCACCAGCAATCAATACCACATACCACAGTGCGGAGCATGGTGGCTCACACCTGTGATCCCAGCACTTGGGAGGCAGAGGCAGGAGGATTGCTGAGTTCGAGGCTTGCTTGGGCTACATAGTGAGCTCAGAGCCAGCCTGAACTACAAAGCGAGACCCTGTCTCAAAAAAAAAAAAAAAAAAACAGGTCACACAGATTGCAATTTGAAAGTCTTCCTTTATCCTCTTATTTTCTTCCAAAGGGAATGCATGGTACTCTTTCCTGCGAATCAGAAATGTTGAGTCTTAATTATTCCTTTAGATTTAACCTGCTGAGAAAAATCCCTTGCAAATGTGCCCTTGGCCCTAGAGATTGCTGAGATTTGCTGAGATTGCTGTAGGTTACCTATATAGAATATACTGTGATGAGAATAAGTATCATTTGAATAGTATATTCTGTAGTAGTTTTCTTTTCCCAGAAAAAGAGAAACATTAATGGACATTAATTTTTGTGACTGAAAAGTTAAAAGAAATATTTTTATGAAGAATCTCTGTCATGGGGTGGACATGAAACTGCTTCGAAGTTAGCACTTCTTATTTAATGGATTGCTCCTTCCACTCATTCTACCCAATAGGAGCTGAAAAAACAAAAGAAAACAGAACAGAGTCATCCCAAAGAGACATGATAAGTCCGTGAGAGTTCTTCCAACATTTTAAATTGTACCTTATGTAAATAATTTCTAAGTGTACCCTATGTAAATACATATTCAGTAGGCTGGACTGTCACCTTTTAAGGTGACTTCCGTGGAATGTCACAAGAGGTCTAGTCTTCAAGCTGTAAAATCATTCGACTTTCATTTCTAATCTAGGCCAGACACAGGGTGGAGCAGGTGACTCTGGAAGGATATTGTGACAGAAAACAAACAAAACTCTAATCCTTTACTTGCTAGCAACTTCTTAAGGTGGAAATCCTGGATCAGCGTAGACTGCCTTCCAGAATACCACATCTTCTGGTTAATGAAATCCTTCCAACACTGAGCTTGAATCATGAATCAGAATTTACCTTAAGAAGCCTTGAGTGAGTGTTGTTTATGTCATTCAGGCAATGCTAAGTTAATAAATAAATGTTCATTACTTCAGTGGAAGAACACATCATTCTCTCACCCTAGGATATCCACTCATTTGTCACTGTGATATATTTTTTTTTAAAAAAAAAAGAAGAGAAAAATAATTCCAGATTGTGAGGTGTCAGCGACAGGACACAGGATGCTGACTTCCTGAGTCTCATCCGGTCTAGCCCCACACACAGGGACAAAAGCCCCCTCACAGTGACTTGTCTGCCTGCCACTTGAACTTGCTTGAACAGCTCTCCTGTGGTTCAGAATGCCCTGTCTGAGCATGTCTGAATAATTTGGCAACATCCGTTCTCACCAACTTTGTGGAGAGGGTAGAACCAATCATTCTGGAAACCTCTGAGAACAAGCTGTCTTGAGAAAGTTCTATTCCACAACTTCACTGAGACTCAGCACTCTCCATGTTTTTCTGGATTCAACTACCAGCTTCCTGAGCTGCTTCTATTTACCCAAAGCTCTTTCTCTTAAATGAGAAGCTGGGATGAATGGCATCTGAAACCTTAGGGAAATAGGGAATACATTCTTTTTTCCTTCCAGATATCTATGGAATTGGTGTGCATGCGCATGTGCGCGCACGCGCGCGCGCACACACACACACACACACACACAGATTATTTCTTCTGGCAGTGGTACCCCAGGGCCTTCACTCTGAGCTACATCCCTCTCCCTTTTTATTTTATTAAGGTGGAGTCTCCCCTAATTGCTAAGTCGCCCAGGCTGGGCTTGAACTTTCAGTCCTCCTGCCTTAGTATTCCCGACTGTTGGGATTCGAGGTCTACACCACTGTGCTTGGCCCATAGAAACACATATAAAGTTTAAACATGGAGTCCATGAAGTTGACCACTAAGAATCAGGAATGGTTCAGCCTCGCCAACTCTTCTTGGAGTTAGTCTCTCGGGAGACACTAGTTCTTCTGCTAAGTACTGAGTTCCAGAACCAGAACCAAGTACTGAGCCAGGAGGTACGTGTAGTCTAACGCTGCCCTCTAACTCTGTCTTCCAACTCTGTTTCCTTAAATACTTCTTCTCCCACTGCAGCCCTTGAGGAAGGAGACTGTGTCTTTTCCATGTTTGTATCTGCAACAGCGAAAGGCTGGGCTGGGGCTTGTTGTGTACAGAATGTCAGATAAATGTCCAGGGAATAAACCAGAAAAAAATAGGCCCTGAACATATGGTGCATCAAGTCCCTTCCAAAGATTAAACTTAGCTTCTTCAAGAAAGCAGTAGGGTGGTTGCTGGAATGGTCAAGAGAAAGACTGGAAGGAAAGCTTTGATGCCTAGCACTGAGATTTTGCTTCCTGGTACCTTCTTTTTATTAAAGTTTATATAACCACACTTTACATGGAACATTTTCATTCAGTCTTTTGTGCAAATCCCCTTAAAAATACATCTGGTGAACTGGAGTGACTAAAATAGGTAGTGGCGTTCTAGTCTAATGAAACTATGCAGTTAATTTCCATGGCAGAGAGAGTAAAGTCTGTTAGGAGCAATGGAGAGAGAGGTAGGGAAATAGAGAGACAGACGGGGGGTGGAATGAGAAGTAAAAATTAAAAGCCTTCAAGTTAATTCCCATGATCAAAAGCAAAAGAATAAAAAAAGAAGAGCACTACATTATGTAACACACTGAAGAGGCACCAGCCAGAGACAGACCTGTGAAAACTACCTTGAAAGATAACTGTGTGAGTTATACCAATGTATTTTTCCATTCTGCCATTTCTGTGCAATTTTTGTCAATGCATTTGTCAAAAGAGTGATGGATTCTTCCCTTTTGGAATTTTATTTCTTACCCCACTTGACATTATTTTAATAAATCTGTACTAGGAATCTGAACTATCTAGAAAAAAATAACCATGGGGGACAGAATTATGTGGAATCTAATATGTGTACAATGAGAGCATTCATTCACTGAAAGGAGATAACCGTTTTTTTGTGTACGGTTGTCTTTCCACTTATTTCCTTCTAAAAGCTTGGTACACTCACGCCCATTTCCACCAGAGAGTCACATCAGTACTGTTCTTCAGGGTGAAGAACTCTTATGCCTGACACCGCTACACATTACAAAAGCAGTTACATCAGCAACAGCTGATGTGTCTTGGAAGCCACAATAAAATCGATACAAAATTGTCCCTGTCTGTAAAGGGCTGCGTTTCAGCCGCGCCGCTGAGGGAGTTGACTCAGCCCATTCTGTTTAGACTGGTCGGTGCCTGGGTATGACTGCCCTCGGTCCTGTGTACCTCACTACACAGTTCTCTGCCCTCAAGTGGCTCACCAAGTTGTGGAAACACATCTCACTGACAAAGATTAAAATAACCAACAGGTCTTTAGGACTAGGGAGAATGATGCGAAGACTAAACATTCACAAATCCCTGTTGGTTCTATTACCAGGTCATACTGGGCAATGCTGGGCCGACGGCTTGCCTCAGATTGTGTGTAAGAGTCTTGTGGGACTTTTCTCACTCTGGGGCAAGGGAGAGCTAAGAAAGAAGTGTCCCTGGGAACCGACTTCTCAAGAAGAGGGAAGAGTCATGAGAATGAACAAATACAACAGAGGAACAAATGGGGATGGGATATGGGCAGCAAAAACAAATCTGGAGGAGAATGGAGACATAAAAAAAGAAGTTTAAAGTAGAGTTTAGAAGGAGCTACCAAATATCTCTTAGCAACATGGGCTACTGTTGAAACATGATGCTTTTTTGGAAAGATCTGTGTCAAGGTCATCTTTGGAGAAGCAGATAAAGCTTAAGCCATCAGCTGTTGTCATGAAAACTACTTACCGTGTTCTAGAATGAGTATGTGACTGGAGGTTTTAAGTGTGGAATCTTCAAAGAGGTAGACATAAAATTCTGGGGGACCCTAGCATCATAAGGTGGTCACCAAACCGTGGGTTTCCTGGATTTCATCTGTTTTGCCATTAATTAGTCAAGCAACCAACTAACTAAATAAAACTATGCATATTCCACACACAGATTGTCTTGTGGAAGTGCTGCCAGATGCAGCCCCGTCCTGGTGGAATACTTTTCCTCTTTTCACTTTCTCCACTCCCAGCCAATATTTGTATCAGATTAAACACTTCTGCATCAACAAGACTCCTTGAAAATGCCACTGAATCAACCAGAAATCAGCTAGATATCCAGGAGATGTTCCCTTCAGCCCCTTTTGTTGCTTGACTTTCACTAAGTTGCGCTGTCAACATTCTGTGTGTCTTACTAGAATTTGGATAAACAGACAATGAATAAGCAAGAAAGAAAGAGGAGGAGGAGGAAGGAAATGGGAGGAGAAATACTGATTTCTAAGAGAGTACTCAGAGCAGTGGAGATATTTGAAAGCAAATAGGAGTTGAGAAAGAAGAAGTGAAGCTTCAGGGGCTCTCACCTCCTCAGGGCCTTCTGAAGGCCTGATGGGGCCCCCAGCAGCGTGTTCCCGGCTGCTTCTCTGCTCTGACAACCTTGTCACGTGCTCACGAGGGAGCAGCGCTGGGACAGTGATGTGAATTTGGGGCTTCCTCAGACAAAGTGGCTCTGGGAAGACAGCTGCGTGTGGTGGATACACGGACACGCTCTGCAGTCACTGTGGTGTGTGTTCACGTCACTGCCCATTGTCACTCGGTATAAATGAACTCCTTGCATGCTCCTAAACAGCCTGGGTTTACTGACCTCCTAACTCCATGGTGTCGGGTCCAAAGTCATGTCACACAACTGTGTTCCATAACACCGTGATGGTTAATCTCGATGGTCAACTTCAGTGGCTTCGGGGTAGGGGATTAGGAAAGCACGCTTCTGGATGTTTCTGGTCACGAAGACATGGCCTCAGGGCCTTGATGTGACCCTTCCCCTTCCTCTCTGTCTCTCTCTCCCCCGGTGCGCCTCCTCCTGGTTGGTATGAGGTGAGGCGCTTTGCCCATCACACCCTCCTACTGTGATGTTCCAACTTTGCAGTCAGTTAACCATGGACTGCAACCACAAAAACGGTGAGTGAGAATAAAAATTTTCCCCCTCTAAATCATGGGTGTCAGGTGCCGTGTGCAGCCGATAGGACAGGTGTTCCACACCAACACTCAGCATGGGGATTGTGCTTGTAGAGAAGAGAAATGGGTAAAATATAAGGAGACACAAGCTATGTCTGCAAAATTTCTGTATTCACAGAGAGGACGAGTGGGTTCTCAAAAACAGATAATTCTCTTAGCAGGAATGTACTTGATAATGTAGTAGATACAATTATAAATGAACCACCAAGTTGATAATTTCTTACATGAACTGTAAGAAGTGAAATTTGAGTATGAGGGTTTTTTTTGTTAAAAACAAGTCATATATGAAAGAAACTTCATAGACATTTCTCCAAGTTTGACATTCATCTAAAATTTTATGACATTAACAATAAAGAGCTGTGCAAATCTAAACTTTTCCATGGTTTCACTAATACTACTACTAACAGATTTCTATCTGCCATACAGAAGGAAAGACTGAAATTATCTATTATCGCCACAGAAAATACTACAAAATCATTTTTGACAGCAGAGTGGCCAGGAAACACACAGCCACAAAATATACAGAAACATCAACAGGCATTTAATACAAGTGTTATTTTTCTGAATTTTGTAAATTTTGATCTATTTTCTGATTCATCAATTTAAATTGTTATGTTAGTTTTTATAATTAGAAATATTTTTCTTACTTAACTATTATAATTCTGTTATGCTCTACCATAAAAAATAATATGTTGAATGCTTAACCCACATCATGTAAAAATCTGATGGTGGTTTTTTTTTTTTTTTGGAAAAAGGCCTTTAAAGAGGAAATCAGGTTAAAATGAAATAACGAAGGTGGATCTTATGCCAGTATGACTGGTTTTCTTATTTAAAAAGGGGTAGAGGTTGGGCATGGTGGCTCACTCCTGTAATCCCAGCACTCAGGAGGCAGAGACAGGAGGATTGCTGAGTTCGAGGCTTGCCCAGCCTACACAGTGAGCTCAGGGCCAGCCTGAACTACGAAGTGAGACTCTGTCTCAAAAAAAAAAAAAA
>PVIC010036624.1:0-18477 GCA_004025085.1 Thryonomys swinderianus
AAGAAGCTGGTGCTCTTATTACTACTGCTACTACGTGTAACTCAAGTCAGTTGGCTTTTCTGGATTTTTGTTTTCTTATCCATAAGAAACCAAGTTAAAGTATATGATCTTCACACAGTATTCCAGAATTTATACAATCTACAAGTTTGACAGAAATTAGATTTCAGTATTGGAAAGTAATATTTAGTTTTTGTACTTAAAATATAAAAAGTTCATATTGTGTTTTTAAAAAATGTTTTGTGTTTTTCTTAAATGTATTTTGAGATTTTATTTTTCTGCTTTTATGGTTCATTTTCTTTCTGTCTTATCAGTACGTCCCCACGTCTTGCTAAAGGAGGAGTGGACCACACCAAAATGAGTCTGCATGGTGCTAGTGGGGGACACGAGAGATCAAGAGACAGACGAAGGTCAAGTGACAGATCACGGGATTCCTCTCATGAAAGAACCGAGTCTCAGCTCACTCCGTGTATTAGAAATGTTACTTCTCCAACGCGGCAGCACCATGTTGGTATGTATAATCAACTAACCTCGCCAGTTTTTAAAAACAGACATTTATCTTTTTAAAGTAGCAGAGGCATTGAGTTGTATCTAATACGTACAAATAAGATTAACTCTTCTATTCAGTTCTTTTTATTTTAGCTGAGCTTGGTTCTTAAGGTAAAAAAATATTTTAGTAGATGGAATTCGAAGGTGAATGTTTTGAAACCAGGGTAGCTTGAAATACCTTTGGAATTGTAAAATGTAGATTTTTTTTGTATGAGATATATAGCAGTTGTGCATTATAGAATAATTTATAGTTAATGATAGGAATTTGATAATGCTTACAGATAAAACTATAACTTTATGGAATTCTGATTTTTTACACTGTCTCAAATTCAGGAATAATAGAAGTTGAGAGGGAAGTGTGAAGTGTTTTATACTTTTAGTAACTAGTTCAGGTCTTTTCCCTCTTTCTTACTCAGTGCTATAAATGAACATTATTACTGCAGGTGAATACACTGTGTGACTGTAAAGTACGGTACCAATCTAAAGCAGACGTAGCTAAGCAGTGTGAGCCTGCTGAGTTTCATTTTCACCTAGGGAAGACAATTTAAATACTTTGACAGTGCAGTGGTAGAGAATGTACTTGGCATGTACAGGGGTCTAAGTTCAGTCTTAGTACCCCAAAAGTATCCTGGAACCTATTTAGATTAGGCCTGTGGCTCAGTGGAGTACCAGCACCTCCCCCGCCCCATATGCACAAGTACTTTGATTGTACAAGATAGTTTGTTATTGCCTGTTGTAAATCAAAATTATTCATATTGGGGTCTAACTATGCAGAGAAGTTATTGATATCTAAGTAGGTTTTGGAAGGCAGACTACTATTAATAAGCCAAAAACTAACTGAAGTTATAAGTAAGAGTTTATAGTTTGTTGCATGCAGAATTCAGTGTCTGAGAACAAGACAGCAGAATATACTAGATTGTTTTATTTTATTTAGCAAATTTTGCTTTTGGGATTCTAAAGCATTATAAAGGGAAGTGTCAGAGTATCTCTGGAGACAAACCTAATTATATAATCAGTAATGCTGTACAGAGTGTTCTAAGTAGCCTGAGTCATGGAGAAATTTGGCAAAAGCTGATGAAACTGATGAGATGTAGGTACATTTTTTAGGTCACCTTTAAAGTGTAATCTAGTCTCTAAATAAAACTCATCACAAAAACTTAGCTTATATTTCCCCTTTGTAGAATACTGGCTGGAGGACCTAAAGAAAATTTTCTGAATTTTAACCTTTTTTTATCTATGGAATTATAGACAATAGTTAGGGATCCAATAAAATTTATGGTGTCACTTTATTCTATAAAGTGCAAATGAGATGAAGTCAGTGTATCATCCACCAGCTGCCAAATTCACTTTATTTGGTGGACATTTAAAGGCATTTGAAAAAATAAATACTTCCTATTATCCTTAGTGAATTTTTTTTCTTCTTGAATCTTTTGTGATAAACTGCTGGTTTTACAGTGCCCTTATTAACATAATGAGATTCCTAAATTTATACTTTATGTTCTCAGAATAGTATTATCCATTTTAGTAACTAGGACAGTTTATAATGGTAGTCTAATTTTTAGCTAACTTTCAGTGTATATTTGATAAGAATATTTAGTGTTTATGTATTTTTAAGTGGGATAATAATATAAAAGTTAATTTTGATATTCTGTAAAATGTAAAGTCTGGGCAGGAGATTTAGCTCAGTGGTTCTGGCACCTGCCTAGCAAGCACAAGGTCCCTGGTTCGACCCCCAGTAACCACATGCAAAAATACTGGGAGTGGTGATTCATGCCCACCAGCAGTCAGTACCATACCACAGTGTTGGGTGTGGTGGCTCAGGTCTGTAATCCCAGCACTCGGGAGGCAGAGGCAGGAGGATTGCTGAGTTCGAGGCTTGCCTGGGTTACATAGTGAGCTCAGGGCCAGCCTGAACTACAAAGTGAGACCTGTCTCCAAAAAAAAGGGGAAAGGCTATAGCTACAAAAGTTTAGGGAGTATTTTGATGTTTTGAGGTGTATTCTTGGGAAGTAAATATAATGTTAAATATGTTCTTTGAAAATGTTATCTGAAATTAAAAAATAGGAATACTGTGATTTAAAACAACTTTCCTAAATCAGTGTTTTTAAAGGTATACACAGATCTTCGATTTTTTTAAAAGAAAATTGACATCTTTATTTCAGAAAGAGAAAAAGATCATAGTTCCTCTCGTCCAAGCAGTCCTCGTCCTCAGAAAACATCTCCAAATGGTTCAGTTAACAGTGCTGGGAACAGCAGCAGAAACAGTAGTCAGTCAAGTTCAGATGGCAGCTGTAAGACATCTGGGGAGATGGTATTTGTATATGAAAATGCCAAAGAAGGAGCTCGAAATGTAAGAACGTCAGAACGAGTGACATTAATAGTGGATAACACTAGATTTGTCGTAGACCCATCCATTTTTACTGCACAGCCAAATACAATGTTGGGCAGGTTTGTATTATTGCTCTTGTTTATATTCTAATTATGAACCATTTTACTGTCATGATTTTCTGATTTAAGTCTTATAGTAATTTTTTGCTTTAATGCTGTGTTCCCATTGTATAGATGAAAGAACAGTTTTAGAAGTTAAATTACTTGCTCCTGTCTGTACAACTACAACATTGAAGAGCAAAAGCTTGAACTTGATATATTTCCAGTGTCCTCTGCAGTATAAGTAAAAACAACACATTACTTCATAAAGTTAGCATACTGAAAGATCTGTACAGATTGAGACAATAGGTTGAATTTAACCAGGTGAATTTAGCAATGATATTTCCTGAACTCCCAAATTCAACTGCCAGGTAAAGAAAATATCAGCATTGCTTATTAAAAAAAAAATTGGTTAGCTAAAGTGAGCTTGAGTTGTTAGTTTGATGTCTATACTTTGAGAGGGGCAAGGAAAAAAATGATTACCAAGTACACTTATAGAATGAAGCAATTATTATTTATGTTTTCATTTCTTTTTTTTTGAGACAGGGTCTCACTTTGTAGTTCAGGCTGGCCCTGAGCACACTATGTAGCCCAGGCAAGCCTCAAACAAAGCAATCCTCCTGTCTCTGCCTCCTGAGTGCTGGGATTATAGGTGTGAGCCACCATGCCTGGCATTGAGGTGTGTGGTATTGATTGCTCGTGGGCATGAGTCACCATGCCCGGCATCGTATGTGGTTATCGGGCATTGAACTCAGGACTTTGTGCTTGCGAGGCAGGCGCCAGAACCATTGAGCTAAATCTCTGGCCCTATCTTTTCATTTCTTCTGGGAGAGAGTTAAAAAGTTTGTAGTTATGGGAACCAGTCTATAAGGATATAAACAACATGACTTGGCTTTTCTTTTTTCTTTCTTTCTCTCTCTCTCCCTCTCCTTTTTTTTTTTTGGTATTGGGATCAAATTCAGGACCTTGAGTTTGCCAGGCAGGTTCTGAGTGCCACTGAGCTAAAATCCCTGGCCCCAAGACTTGATTTTTCTTTTGTCTGTTTTTTTTTTTTTTCCCCCAGTACGGGGGATCGAACTCGGGCCCTTGTGCGTCCAAGGTTGGCATGGTACCACTTGAGCTAAATCCCCAGCCCCTAAGTCTTGATTTTTCAACAGTTCAAAAACATGCTTCAGATATTTTGTAGTTGTGAGGTTAGTATCTTTTTGTGAAGTTAAATAAAACTGTATGTAAGTGAAATACAGTAGAAGTTAACATAAGGTAAAAACTTGTATTTTTCTAGTTTGCTTATTGATGACTCTGTACTGTATTGATGACTCAGTACATGATTTGTTAGTGTCTCAGGATATAAAAAAATGCTAACATTGTGATACCCTCTATCAGAGAAGGCTACTGATGGAAGCTGTTAGGAAGATGACTTGACATTCCCAGTAACACATTCACATATGATTTAAAACAGTAAAAAAATAAAGATTCGGAATTTTGCTTCAGCTCTTTTTAAGAGTAAATGTTCAGTGATCTGAAGAAAGAGCTTTCCCCTTTTATGAAAAGTTCAAGCATTTGAGGAAATTGCATGACATTTGATTCTTGAATGACTGTCTTTTTTTCATCAGTGAAAGCCTCTTTTCATGTTAGTTGACTAAAGCATATCTTTGGAGATGAAAATTAATATTCATAGGAGCTGGAAAGCAGTTGGCATTCTTTTGCAAATAAAATAAAATAGCTTTGTTCTTCTGGGGTTTCTGTTACAAAAAAAGAGGAAGCTATTTAAATTAGGAAATTATTCAATAAAATACTTAGCTCAACCATGTTTACTTTAGCAATAATGGTACCATTGAATTTAGAGGTTTCTCTTAATTTACATCTAAAATTTTTTTTGAGAGGGCTACTTTAAGCTTGAATTTCATTGGAAAGGACTATTTTACAAATTCTTTTTTTAAGTTGCTACTGTTAAAAGGCGCAACAATGTAACTTGAAATAAATATACCTCAGTACATGATTTGTTAGTATCTCAGGATTTGTTGTGTTTTCTTTCTGTTGTACTGGCCATGGGACCCAGGGCCTTCCTTTGAGTTACATCCTGAGCTCTTTATTTGTTGGATTACTTGTTTGTTCAGACGCAAGTTCTCACTAAATTGCTGAATTTACTCATCCTGGGCTCAAATTTACGAACCTCCTGCCTCAGCTTCCCAGAGTGTTGGGATTATAGGCATCACCTCCATGCCCAGTTTATATTTTTCTTATGTAAAAGTTAAAACTGAGATTTTTATTCATCTACTTAAACTTTTTATTTCCCTCTTCATGTACCCATTCTTGTGTACCCCAGTGTTTGATTGCTTGTTTTTCAATTCTGTGATACAAGTCTAAGAATTTTGATTAGGATTTCTTACATTTGTAATGGTTGTGAAACATAAAACAACCTAACTTGCTTACATCTTCTTTTTCTCGGTTTAGTTTGTTGTATGTTTTTCATTAAAGCACTAACTTTACCATGAAACAAATTTTAAGGAGAAAGAACAGACAACACACTTTCTTTTTCCTTTTTCAGATAAGAATCACTTTTGGTCCAAAAATGATTGTGTTTACACTTTTTTCTGTTGAGCTGGAAAATTCTTTAGGTTCTCAACCTTGTCATTTAATTTCACCACAGCTTGGTTAATCTGTACTACTGTTCCTTCTTAACAAAAAATCTTCTTCATGCATGATGCTGGAGACTGAACCCATATCCTCATATATGCTAAGCAAGCATGTTACTCACTTTACTTATGATCTACATCCCCAGCCCCCTCTTCCGGTAGTTTTAATGATGCTTTCATTTATGATGTTTGCCAGAATAAATTTCTGATAAAATTCTTAAATAGACAATTATATAATTTAATGTTTGGAGTGTTTTTCTTTTTTACTTTTGAAGGAACTATTCTGTTGATGTGTGTTTTAATTATTTGCTATGACAGGATGTTTGGGTCTGGCCGAGAACATAATTTTACGCGACCCAATGAGAAGGGAGAGTATGAAGTGGCAGAAGGGATTGGTTCTACTGTATTTCGAGCTATTCTGGTAAGTGTTTGTTTCTTACATGTATCAACTTTATCGTAAGACCCTCCCGTGGTAGGTACTTGCTTGGTAGCAGAGTTCTATGTGGGTATTCTTTTTCTTTAAACATTATTTAATTCATATTTATTTTAGTACATAGTGATAATAAGACATAAACAAATGAATTTTATAACCTTCCTGCCATAAGATAAAGAGTCATTTCTTAGGTCTTCCTAGGGAGTTCATTCAAGTATTCAGTGGTAATATTTCAAGAGTCATGTTATTCCTCTCCTTAATTCTCTTAAATACAGTACATCAATAATTTTTGCTAATTGAGAATGAATGTGGCTATTTGAGTCATGTCTTACTGCTGCAAACTAACAGTATGAAGTTGTGATACTTAAAAATCATGCAGAAAATGTACTCTTAGCATCTTTGTTTTAAACGTTTTTTTGAAGATTATCTCAATTAGTATTACAGAGTTACTACTTATAATTTCAGTTCATTGATAAATATTGTACTTTTAGAGGGTGACAGTTTGAAAATAAAGTTTTCTTAAAAAGTTTTAGGAGAAAAGAAGAGGGAGGACCTAGAGATAGAGGTGACTAGGGAAAACAGTTGATCTGATCAGGTTGTTGGTACTTGACTCAGTACCAGAAGATGTTTTGCTTCCATTGATAACACAACCTTAGAAATTGTGTTAGCAATTACTACAGTTCTAAACCTCAAAAACCTTGAGGGGGACGTTTTAATTTGGAAGGAAGCTTCCCGGACTTCCATTTAATCTGCTGTGGAATTGACACAAAGAATGTTTAATAGTATTCATGACTGGAATAACTTATGTGTGATTCTAGGTTCAGTCTTAAGAACTTTTTAAGCATATTTGTAAATAATAGTATTGTAATGATACGGAAATACTAGATGGTAATTAGAAAAATGTCTACAATGTGTTTCTTTTATGTATCTTGACATTTAAATATGACTTGACAATCTACTAAAAATCTTAAATTTTGTTAAATTTTCTATGTTTAAGGAAACATTCAGTTTCCTTTTTAAAAGAACTTTAACACTTTATATAGTTGTATAGAAAAAAATAACTTGTGGGAAAAATGATGACAATTGTGTAATGTTGTAGAGAGAACAGATGAATAAGATTATGAGAAGAGCTAGGGCCTGATCATCTCTCTGTAAGTAACTGTAGGCCTGGACAAGTCAGTGAGTCTGAAGTGTAGGCTTGAACTACCCTACTAGGTAAAGTAAAAATATTATTTGATGAGCCGAGATCCCAGGTAAGTTTAAAATTTCATAATGCAGAAATATCAGAGCTCCACTATTTTTCAAAATGCTACCCACTCAACACGGATAACTTCTAGCTGCCTTTGCCCCAAGTGTTTTGTACATTTTTTGAATTTTATTTTTCAGGATTACTATAAAACAGGAATTATTCGTTGTCCCGATGGCATATCTATTCCTGAGCTGAGAGAAGCATGTGATTATCTCTGTATTTCTTTTGAATATAGTACTATTAAATGTAGAGATCTCAGTAAGTATGCTACTTTATGTACAAGTGATTTGTAGAGTTGCAGCAGTTTGGAATGCAAAGTCTAAAAGTATGCTGTTCGGCTGGAGATTTAGCTCAGTGATTCCAGCACCTGCCTAGCAAGTGCAAGTTGGATCCCTGGTTGGATCCCTGTAACCACATACAACAATACCGGGCATGGTGGCTCACGCCTGTAATCCCAGCACTCGAGAGGCAGAAGCAGGAGGATTGCTGAGTTCGAGTCTTGCCTGGGCTACACAGTGAGCTCAGGGCTAGGCTGAACTTCAAAGGGAAACTCTGTCTCAAAAACAAACAAAACCAAACAAAAGTATGTTGTTTACCTAGTAAGACTTTAAATATTATTTGAATTATAGTGCATTGTTGAATAATTGAAATTATTTATAGATGCCTATAGAGCTCTGTATAATCTCTTTGTATAATATTCCAACTTTAATAATTTATTTTTTATGAACTCTTCCTAGAGTTCCTGCTTGTTTTCTGTGCCACTTGTTATTAGTCTTTATTCCCTCTTTTGAGAGACTTGACCTTGATCAAGTGTGATTTGGCTTAATTCCTTAGATCATATCATCTAAAAATGTATATTAGTTTCTTATTACTATGTGAATGTGTGTTACGGAAAATACAAATAATTTTCATGAACAGTATTAGTCATTACAGATCATATTGATTCTCTAGCCCAGATAGATATCGTTATTGATATATATTGTTAAAGTGGCTTCATCAAAGAACTTCAGACATAATCTCAGAGGAGGAAGAAGAACTTTGGAATCTCAACTTTTGATTGGTATTTTCTTACCACTTCTATAGCACGAACTGTTGTGCTACATGAGAAAGGTGGTTATACCCAAAAGAAATGGAAATAGAATATGAGAAGTATCAGATGTTAATTTGGATATGAAGTAGTTCAAGAAGTTCAGAGTACAGATAGTAAAGAATGAATAAGAATGATTTAAAAAGAGAGTTGAGAGATTATTCTAATAGCTCAGGCTTTTGGAATTAAAGATACAACAGATATACTTTGGAAGTTACCTAGTTGGAGCAGAGACTTTATATTAGGACCAGGAGATGGGGAGGGTGTAAACCCCAAGGTAATGTTCTCTTTTTAAATCCTTTAAACAGTAGTGGCGTTTAAAAAGTTATGTACATGAGGTTTATAGCCTTCACCCCTATACTGGAAGATTAGTGTTATGCCTTCCCAAATATTAATATGTTAGAAACTGTGAAAAATAAGTTTTTAAGGGACCTGCCATGTATGTTAAATGTAACCTTTTTTCATCTTTAGTTTTGACTGAACTCCTTGAAAATGAGTAGCATTATTAAGTCTGTTTCTAGGTGTAAGGTTAGTTAGGCAAAACATTCTTTAACGTCTCCATTAAAAAAAAAAAAAGATACGGCCGGAGAGTTAGCTCAGTGGTTCTGGCGCCTACCTCGCAAGCGCAAGGTCCTGAGTTTGATCCTGGTAACCACATAGAATGCTAGGCGTGGTGACTCACGCCCACCAGCAATCAATACTACATACCACATACCACAGAGCCGGATGGGGTGGCTCATGCCTGTCATCCCAGCACTCGGGAGGCAGAGACAGGAGGATTGCTGAGTTCGCAGTGGCTTGCCTGGGCACCATAGTGAGCTCAGGGCCAGCCTGAACTACAAAGTGAGACCCTGTCTCAAAAAAAAAAAAAAAAAGGAAGGACAAAAAAAATAGAACTCTGAGTCTATTTCTCTGTTCATCTGTAAATGATATTTGAAAGTTTAAAGTCACCTGAGTGGGGTGGAACATACTTTTATTCCTGGCACTTGGTAAGCTGAAGTAGGAGGATACTTAAATTTGAGACCAAACTGGGCTACATTGTGAGTGCAGCAGCCTAGACTACATACGGTCTTCAAAACAACAACAGTGAACACTAAACATCTTGAAGTCAAATACTTGGACAGCTGGAGCGTACACCTGTGAATTTGACAAGAGTTGCTAATTCTTCATATCTTAAAAAATAGTTTTAATTGAAGCCAATAAATATAATTCCTTTATTTCAAGTTTTATGTCTTGTTATTTATGAGACCATTTTAATTACATTTCATATAACTAGAGGTTGAAGTTTGGCTCTGATTAAAAGACACTGGAATTTCTTAAACATAGGATTTTAGTTCTCCAACCTTTTAGATTTACTGTTATTTTGTAATAAAGAATCTTTATGTAAAACATATAATTTCCCTAGACTTGTAAACTTTTAACTAATATTTATAATTGTTTTTAGATTATTTTGTGTTGGTGAAAAGCTAGAGATTCTCAAAAATCATAATAAGAAAAATAATTTATATAGAATTTGAAAAAATTTGGGAAAATTCTGTTCTTGGGAAAATGTGAATTATTGGAGGCATAGACTTGAATTCTAAACTATGTCTTTTCTTGAATATTTGGAATGGTACTTTGTACTGAAATATTTACATGTTTCCTAAGAATTTATATATAGGTATTAAATGTTAACTAAAAAAACTGGGTTTGTTTAGCAAGCTACTTAAAACCTTGTTTTTTCATTGTTTCATCTTTAAAAACTGACAATAATATTAAAAAATTTGGGGAAGATTATACAATATTAAATAAAAAAATTGTTTTTTTTAAAAAGTAGCAGAAATACATTAGAAGGACCAGAGATTTAGCTCAGTAGTTCTGGTGTCTGCCTAGCAAGTGCAAGGTCCTGAGTTTAATCCCCATTACCACATATCACAAGGCTGGGTGTGGTGGTTCACACCTGTAAGCCCAGCACCCAGGAGGCAGAGGCAGGAGGATTGCTATGAGTTTGAGTTACCTGGGCTAGCCTGAACTACAAAGTGAGATACTGTCTCAAAAACAAGACCAACAACAAAAAAGAAATACATTAGAAGAAAAAATGCTAATATATCATACTGAACATGCTTCTTTATAATATTTTCATATGAAATATATTATGAATAAATTATATTAGTAAATATTTTAATGATAATTCTATAACGGTTGCATGGTATTTTCAGTTATTCTGCATTTTTATTGAGTACTCACTGCCTTTACACCAGATATTAGGTATATAAAAAGCAACAGCAACGAAAAAAGACAATGTCCCTCGGGAGGCAGAGACAAGAGGATTGCTGAGTTCGCAGCGGCTTGCCTGGGCACCATAGTGAGCTCAGGGCCAGCCTGAACTACAAAGCGAGACCCTTTCTCAAAAAGCAAAAAAAAAAAAAAAAGACAATATCCCTGTGTGCAGTATAGTGTAAAGGAAAACAAGTGAATTATGTTGTCAGAGGAAAAAAAAGGTGCTAAATGAGCCTATGGGAGCTACACCGAACTCAGCTGTGGGAATTGGGGAAGCTTTCGGGACAGAAAGAGAGAAATGTGTTCCAAGCAGAAGAACCAACAGGTTCAGGGGCAACAGAGTTGTTGGATGGAGGAACTGCTTCATCAATTTTCTGTCAAGTGAACTTGCTGAAGGAAATCTGTGGTAATTGGTAACTCCCAGCCAGGGTCATAGTACATAAATTTCTCTGTCAGCAGGCACTATAGCCCAGAAATGTTAAGAACCGAGCTGAACTCAAGATTGAAAGCTAGGGCTAAAATAAATGAGCGCTTGGGTGAAAGCAGGATGGAAAGTAACATTTAAGATCTGAACAAGATCCCATTCAGTAGACCTGAAGAAAGGCATCATAGGACTTCAACCAAAAAACTAAAGTTAGATTCAAGCTTTTATTTTTGTTTTCATTCTTTTGGCATCCTTATCTTTAAAAGCATTTCCTTTGTATTTAACCATGAAGTTACCCATTTTATTTTGACTCCTTGTCTCTTCTTTTAGGTCTTCTCCTTCTGGTTGTCTTATTACCTGACTCTTTATCCATTAAATGTGGTTAGACTCTACTGTTGGCAGTCTTTTCTCTGACAGTTTTGGTGACTAAATACCAGTATATCAGGTGTAGTGTCCCAAATAAATGACCATTAATCTGGGGTTTTATTTGTGCTTTGTTTCTTCTTTTCTTTTACTTATTAGCCATCCTAAAAAAAAAAAAATCAAGATTCTTTTTTTATGGGTTTCATTTCAGGTGCCCTAATGCATGAGCTATCAAATGATGGTGCTCGTAGACAGTTTGAATTTTATCTGGAAGAAATGATCCTCCCTCTCATGGTAGCTAGTGCCCAGAGTGGGGAACGAGAATGCCATATAGTGGTGCTTACAGATGATGATGTAGTTGACTGGGATGAAGAGTACCCACCACAGATGGGAGAAGAATATTCGCAAAGTAAGTGTTGTGGCATATTTTCTCCTGAATCATGTTATCTTTTTTTTTAAAATAATGTTAATTAAAGGGCAGGTTTTGTAAAGAAAATACATCGAACACTTAACAATACACCAGGGATCAGCAAACTAGCTTGTGAGTCAAATTTAGCCCGCTGCCTGTTGTTATAAATAAGGTTTTATGTATTGCTTATGGCTGCTTTCGTGCTATCATGGCAGAGTACTGCAACTGAGACTGCATGGCCTGCAAAACCCAAAGTATTTTCTGTCCAGCCATGTACAGAGAGTGTGTACACCTCTGTCCTGCAAAGAAGTGGTTGGCTCTTGGTTGACTTTCTGAGGGTAACTTTAAGTTCCAGGCTGTTCTTTTTTTAATATATGTGTTCATTGAAGAGAAATCAGCCTTTATAGAACTTTCTAGAACCTTATTTCTTTAGTTGTTTTTCACTATACCATACCAGCATATCTTAAACAGCATTGAATTTTTCCTCATTCTACTTCCAAGCTTTTATGGCCAGAGTAGTTTGGATTTTTTTTTTTTGTTGTGTTTGTTAGAGAATCTATAGTATGTTGTTTTTCTTGATGAATCCAATATTAGCATATTTGAGCAGTTTCTTAAGTAGAGGAGAGCTGAAAGAATGGCTTAAGCTTGATAAAATAGCTTAGTTTGTTGTTCTGCAAAATCTAGTCCATTAACTAGGTAAGGATCAGAGTTAATTATAGGAATATAGAAAGCCCCAAAGCCTTTTAATCTCTTGTTTTTCCATGTTGTTCCCTTTTTGAAAAGAAAAAAAAGCTGACTGCACACGGTATTCTTGTTGACTTTTTTTTTTTTTGAGACAGAGTCTTGCTTTGTAGTTCAGGCAGGCCCTGAGCTCACTATGAAGCCCAGGCTATCCTCGAACTCAAAGCAATCCTCCTGCCTCTGCCTCCTGAGTGCTGGGATTATAGGCTTGAGCCACCACACCTGGCATTGTGGTGTTTGGTACTGATTGCTGGGATTACAGGATATGAGTCACCACGCCCAGTATTGTGATATGTGGTACTGAGGGTCAAAGTAGGGACCTTGTGCTAGCCAGGCAGACGCCGGAACCACTGAGCTAAATCCCTGGCTCCATTTTGACTTTTAAGAAAGATTTCCAATCATTTTAAATACAAGTTATGATAGCATCTTTCAGAGTTGATAGAGATATTTCCTTTATATACTTGAGTGTTGTAACTTTTTTTTTTTTTTTTTTGTGAGACAGGGTCTTGCTTTGTAGTTCAGGCTGGCCCTGAGCTCACTATGTAGCCCAGGCAAGCCGCCGCGAACTCAGCAATCCTGTCTCTACCTCCCGAGTGCTGGGATTACAGGCGTGAGCCACCATGCCCGGCACTGTGGTATGTGGTATGTGGTATTGATTGCTGGTGGGCGTGAGTCACCACACCCAGCATTGCATGTGGTTACTGGGATCGAACTCAGGACCTTGCACTTGCGAGGCAGGCGCCGGAACCACTGAGCTAAATCTCCAGCCCGAGTGTTGTAACTCTTTTATGGATAATCATTATAGGTGTTTCTCTTGCTGCTTCCTCAGCCCTAGGTTCCTTCCTGACAGTGGTTTTCTAAAATGTTGAAAAAAGATTGAACAAAACACAGGAAAAATTAGATTACAAAAAATCAGAACTATACAAAATTATTTTCCTTTTAACAAGGAATGAAAAAGCTTATTTATATTTTAATTTTCAAAAAAATTGTCTCCAAGAGAGCAGAGCTAACCATAGAACACAGAAAATGAGATGATAGTGATAAAAGAATTATAATAGTCCTGGCCTTTTCCATTTCATTTTTCTTTGTTTTTTTGAGACAGGGTCTCGCTTTGTAGTTCAGGCTGGCCCTGAGCTCACTATGTAGCCCAGCCAAGCCTCGAACTCAGCAATCCTCCTGTCTCTGCCTCCCGAGTGCTGGGATTACAGGCGTGAGCCACCATGCCCAGCTCCATTTCATTTTTTTTTTTATTGTTCGCGTTTTTTTTTTTTTTTTTGTGCGGTACCGGGGATCGAACTCGGGCCCTTGTGCATCCAAGGTTGGTGCGGTGATTTTTTTTTTTTTATCTTAATCTTGAAGCTTAAAAGGACTAAAATACATTTTTATTTAATTTGTCTGTCATTTTGTGCCAAGATACTCCAACCTAAAGAAGATACATTTGAGAACATAGAGATAATCTTTTCCGTATGGTTTGCTAAACATTTCTTTGTCCTTTCTGAGATATCAAAAAAATTGAAACATCAGTAATCTTAAAGATTTAATAATCACAGATTTATCCCATGAGTAGAATTTGTGTACATATTTTCCTTTATTGACTCTTAAACCAGCAGATTTGGTTTGTGAGTATGTTTTTCTTTTTTTGAAAAAACCTCTGCAGTTCATCTTTTAAGGGAGATTACTCCACCTGAAAGAGAGAAGGCGAGGAAGGTCCATCAGTTTAACTCCTTGAAGTTCCCAGCACGTTTGGAAGACTCAACATGTTGTCGGTGGAATGTCTGTCCTTTGCAAAGCCAGTTTGCTCTAAACAGACTAACCGAGGCAGAACATGCTCGAATCTGCCATTTTTAACATCAGTATTAAATGGGGCTATTCGCCTGAATGGAAAACAGTTTGTGGGGCGGGTCTTTGCTGTATGGGGAATTAATAGTTGCTCAATCCATGTAAAATAAAGTGTAACTGTTGTGTATTCTTTTCCCCCCTCTAAACTAGGCCTTGTAGGGATCTTTGCAAAGTCCTTTACTTTGCTTGCTTGATGATGATGTGTTATTGATACCTTCTTTTGGTCCTCTTATTTGAAACCTGGAGCGAATCCCATTCCACTCAGTGTGTGTATGATAGATTTTCCAGAAAGAAATTCTTCCTGTGTCTTTCAGAAAGAGATTCTTCCTATGGATTGGGTTATCAGATTGGTTATCATAGCCTTTCTTGTTTCCACTTAAGTAGACATTTGCTTCTACATTAACTGTACTGAATATTGTCCTGTCATGTTGGCTAGTTCTCTTGTGGCATTAGTGCATCTATTATTTGGGCTTTTAGGGCTGTCGGTCTTCTTTGATGATCAAGATGGATTTAAGTTCCTCTAAGTACTTTGGTTTTAATATGAAATGTGTTTGTCTTTTTGTTTCCAGTTATTTATAGCACAAAATTATATAGATTTTTCAAGTACATTGAAAACAGAGATGTGGCAAAATCAGTTTTGAAGGAGAGGGGTCTTAAGAAGATTAGATTGGGAATAGAAGGTAAGACATTTTCATCCTTTACTGTGTATTCTCTTTTGAGAAAAAGAAATATTTAAAAATTATGTAGCAATTTTCTATTTAGAACATAATTCAAATAGAGAAAAATTCTTACAACTAGTTAATGCTTATGTGAAGATGAATAAATAATAGAAATCAGCTTTCTTCTGAGAAGTACAAATTACAAAACTTTTCTGTTTAAATGCATACATTTTAGATTTTTTTTTTAAACTTTATGATTTAAATTTCTCCTTACACCTTATAAGATGCTTCTTTTGTTGTACATAGCAAGGAATACTATGAGAGTTAGGCTCTGGAGCCAGATTATTTATCCTTGACATAATTGAGGACATGTAAACCTTATGTCTCAGTTTCTTCACCTACAGTGGGAGGATTAATAACTTCATAAGGTTACTGTGAGAACGGAATGAGTTAACACATGAAAAGCACTTAAAAGAGCACTTGGTACATAGTAAGCTATCAGTGTATCTTTGTGATGATGGTAATAGAGATACTAGCATTGATCAAGGACCGGGTTGAGCTGCTAGAGGGCATAGTAGTGGGCTCCTGAGACATAGAGAAAGAATTTCCAGAAGTAGGATTTTGTGGGAAGGAGATTTGGGCTTAAAAACCAATGGAATTACTGACAGATATGAGGTTCATTACTGCTGCCTTCACCCATTACTTGCACTTAGCTGCCTGGTCTCAAAGCTAGAAGGAAAGATGCTTTACATTGGGAAGAAAGGGAAGGCCCATCTGAGAGGAGCGATTTGAGCTGAGATCTGATGACAAGGATGGTTGCAAACAGAATACAGCAATACAGAGGTATTGGTAGACATGAATTTGATGTGTTTGTGGTACAGAAAACACAAATGTGACTAGAATTGTACAGTGGAGATTTGAAGTGATACAGTTGATATGAATGTTGGTAGGAGAAATAGCTTAGGATCATGAGATGCAGAGTCTTGTAGGTCACAGTGAAGAGCATAATGGGCAAGTATCTTAAA
This sequence comes from Thryonomys swinderianus, assembly GCA_004025085.1. Taxonomy (NCBI): domain Eukaryota; kingdom Metazoa; phylum Chordata; class Mammalia; order Rodentia; family Thryonomyidae; genus Thryonomys; species Thryonomys swinderianus. Next base: position 16,098 of record PVIC010036624.1, read on the forward strand.
GTAAGTCTCAGACTTTCTAAACATCAGTTTCTGTGTCTCAGTGGCTGTGATACTCTGTATCTTCAAGGATGATTGTGATGATCTAATGACACTTGCTAGAAATTACCCTTTTCCCATTTTTCTTTCCCTACATGTTACTGTTACTTATCCTTCCCATGCTCTGAAACATTGAACCTTAGACCATTGTACTGTATAATAATGTTTCTTTAGTCGTAGGCTATGAGTTCCATGAGAGAAGTCAAGTTGGACATGTCCTACCTAACATGTGGCCTAGTGCTTAGTGTAAGGAAGTTCTCAGGCAGTGAATAAATGACTTATACCAAAGCTACATGTATATCTGTTACTGATAGTGAAGGCTTCCTTCTCTATCACAAAGGAATAATGGCAGTGCTTTAAGCATGTGACTAAATTCAAATAAATTTTAAGGAGCTGGTGATAGATACTACCTATTATTAATCCCAGTAGTCATTTTAATATATTATTAAATTATTATTCTATTATACTTCTAAATATTCTAATATTTTTCTAAAAATGTTGTATTTCACCCAACAAAATTGATTCCTTAATATCAACCAGCCACATTAAGATTTCCCATTGTTCCCTAGAAATTTCTTACTTGATAACTATTATATCAAATCTCTCAACTGTGAATCGTTCTTTATTTACCTTTTTTTTCCCCTTGCTACTGGGGATCACACTCCTGATCTTGCAATTGCAGGTTAGGCCCCAGAGCTACTGAGCTAAATCCCCACCCTTTATAGTTCTTTATTTATGACACTACCCTATTTAAGAGTTTGGGCCAGTTGTCCTACTTCTGGATTTAGCCTACTGCTTCTGTGTTATCCTTCAGTTTATTCCCCTAACATCTGTAATTCCATAGACTGTAAGTACATGTAAAGAGACAGTTTAAATCTTCTTTATTAAGCAGGTGACAACCCCATTCACCTACTGTAAGACTGTTTCTTAGTATTGTATTACTTTGACATCATAAGAATGTCATCTCCTGCTAAATGTGGTGGGAGGTGCCTGTAATCCCAGCACTTGGGAGCCTGAGGCAGGAGAATCACATATTTGAGTCCAATTTGGACTACATAGTAAGACTGTCTTCAAAAAAACAAAGAACGCTCAGCTCCTCACTAACCATTACCTCAAAGTTTAAAATATTGGTTGGTAATTCTTCTCTGTATCGGTAATTTAATTAGAAATTATGGAACAGTCATTTTCTGATTTGTCAGTCCATTTACATTTAGTAGCTGGTATTTTGCAAAGTGGAGCTTTCCCTTATCAAACAAGGCTATTTGGTTACCCAAATTACCTCATTTTTTTTCTTTTTTTTTGGTACTGGGATTGAACTCAGGCCCTTGCACTTGCGAGGCAGTGCCCTGAACCACTGAGTTAAATCTCCAGCCCTTTATCTCTCTTTTTAAGAGAAAGAAACTGAAGCTTAAATGGTTAAATAGTTCATTTAAGTTTCATTGGAAATACCCGAGCTGGAACTTGAATCCAGGTCTCTGTGATTTCAAAATTGGAGTGGTTTTAGTACCATATTAAATGGAAATTTTAAAAAAGATTCACTGTGCAATGTTTTTTGCCTGAATACTACAAGTTTTAATAAATTGGTCTTGACTTCCGCAAAACAGTTATGAACCAAGCTCTTGTATACTGTCTTCAATAACTGCATCTAGATTTAAACAATTCTTTTTCCAAATAACGTGAGACCACTCATATTTTCAATACTTGAATGAACCTCAACAAGTCCTTGTGAATCTGGAAGCCAGGGGTAGAGGTTATTTTTAAAGGAAAATTTGTTCCCAGTAAGGTAGATAGATATCAAGGAAGAGGTAATCACTTACAACTAATATTCTAGTAGTTCATTCACTCTGCTCAAGGTTTTGTTCAGTGCCTGTAACACATCAGGCACTGTGCTAGGCACTGGGGATAATGAGCAGAAGATGCCAGTTTTGCCACATGGAAACTATTTAGGTGAGCAAGTCAGACATTCAAAACAGTAATTACAACTTAGTGCTATTAAGTATTATTATAAGGGGAGCTCTGTGAAGCATAAGATACAGATTATTAACTCTGTGGGAATCTGAATGCTTTTTTGGAGGAGAAAAGAGATTGGAGCTACAGAGGTGTGAGTCCCAAGAGGGAATCAGCAGGAGAGTACTATGTGTAAAAGCACCAAAACATAATTAGGAAAAAACACAAAGTTGGATGTGGCCAGTGTGTTTGAGAGGTCTGGGCTGGAAGAGAGCGCAGCATGAGAGAAGGTGGGATTGAACTGGCTGGACCCTGTGGGTGGGAAGAAGTATGGAGAAATATGGGCCTTCCTCTTGAAGTGCGAGAAAACCATTGATAGTTTTTTTTTTTTTTTTTT
>PVIC010036625.1:0-18479 GCA_004025085.1 Thryonomys swinderianus
ATGCATTGTCTTATTTAATATTGTCTTCCTTGTAACCCTGAAATACAGTTATGTTTAAGAACTGTCCTTTTTGTTGTTGTTGTTTAATCTTCATTGGTATGTTGTATGTACACATCATGATCACACTAAATACTGGGAATTTGCACCAGTATATGACACAATTTAATTCTCATTTTTTCCCATTCTCCTACCCACCCCACAATCCCCCACCCCTTAAATATATAAGCTCGGCTTCCCTTTTTAAATTACCATCATAATTTTTCTTAAACACTGTCTACATGGTGTCCGTTTATCCTGATCACCTTAATCATCTCTCCCAGTCCTTCCCTGTCTTTGTAGAAAGTGGTACTTTTTCAAGGGTTGTGTCAGGAAGGGAGCCAGGCACCAAGTCAACCGGCTAAGATTTGATAGAGCAAGATCAGAATAAGACGCTGGATGAGCTTCAGTAGCCAACGACTCCGCGAGCTGCCAAGCTGCTCCCTGTGAGAATTTCAGTGTTTGAGATTTCGGGCTGAAGTGTTGTTTTCTATATCCGAAAAAGAAGCGATACCAGCACAGAGAAAGTATTTGATCTCTTGTATGTAGGTCTGTATCTGCTCTGTATGCCACAGCCTCAGAGGGGAAGGACAGAAATGAGTCCACTGAGTCAGAGTAGAAAAAGTGGTAAACTAAACCATCTTTGATATCAAAAAACAAACCACAAGGGTATAAACACATCCCAAGCATGACTGTAGGTTTCATGCTAGGTGAACTTAGATGTGTCCACAGAAGAAAAATGGTAAACTAACGTTGCCTCCACAGAATCAAACTCATCAATGAAGTATTGATCCAGAAATTATATAGCAAGGATTCTGTAGGAAAAGCAAAATTATGAGCAAGATGAGCTCTTTGAGGTAGAAGGTATCTCAACTGGCTACTTCCACCAGGAAATTGGTGACTATATGCCTTGGTTGCTTAGCACAGTTCCTTTTAATCTTTGTCTGCTGGGCATAAGGTGGAAGAGCTCCGCCCTTTGCTCTTGTGGTATTGCCTCAATCCTAGGAGTGGAAACAATTTTTAATACTAATATTTACAGCCAACCCATTCTATGTCCCTGAGGACTGTGATCGATAGAGCACAGGTGTTGAACAGAGTCGTATTCTGTGTCAGCAGGGTTGACAGTGACCACTTTGGCAGGGCCCTAAATGCATTAATGACCGAGGCAGGATGCAGCTCAGCATGAGCAACTGGTCCCTGAATACGCATCCCTGGTGCCTATCACTTTGGCTTCATCTTCCTGTTGGGAGCAGAATCAATGAAAGGGGGCATCTGTCATTTTGGCTTGAAAGTCAATGAACAGGATTTTCCAAATATGTTAGGTCCTTCTATTGATGCTTTGGGTCTTTCAGTTTCACTAACTATCTCAGTGCTGGGAAGTAGCTACTTCTTTGGGAGATTCTAGTTAACTTTGTGTTATGATATAGGATGTTAAAATAGTTAAATATTAGGGAATGACTATAATTCAAATTTTGAAGTTATTGATATTTTGTAGACTATTTAAAATCTAACACGGAGGTTTTATTTAAAAGCACACAGAATCATTACAGGTAGTTGTGTGATATAAATCTCACATAGTCTCAGATTTATAGTAATAGCTGTTTTATGGGGATTGTTTTTACATCTTCACAGGAAATCTTAATAATGTACTTTAAAAAAAAAAGCCAGTATCACTACTAAGGCTTTGGATGATTAACTGCCCTATGATATTTCTTTTATCCAAGCTGGTTTATAAGGAAAGCAAAAATGACAATAAAAGAAATGTACCAATTTATTCTTTACTAATAAAGTATTGAGCATTAGGGAAAAAAGTATAAACTCTTGGAATGCAACACAGAGCAATTCCATTACCTATTGCAGTTTTGGGTCATATACTGTGTATAAAGAGTAATTACTTCATTGGTGGGAGACCACAGTGGAGGAATACAGCGTCTGCTGAAAGAGATTTTAAAATAAAAATTTTACCCTAAAGCCTCTGCTTTCCAAAACTTTGTCAGCATTCTAGGCAGACCACCTTATTTTATCCCTTGGTAACCAGGGATGAGGGAGCAGCTTTGGGTTGGGAATGCAGAAGAAACCAAGAGAATTTATAGTGAGCTTCATTTGTAAGGAATATTAGCCAGTAATTACACATGAACATTGGTATTTCCAAGTATCTTCTTTGTAGATCCCTTACATGGCATTCTTTCCATTAGTGAAGTTATGATACTTAATATTTGTGTACCACATTGTTGATCTTAAAGCTGGTTTTTGGCATCACATCTTTTTACCTTTGAATCCAGTTTCTGGATTTCATATCTTGCTGAAGATTTCAGCTGCATGATGAACGTCATGGCTAGATCAAGCTGTCTACAAGTCCACAAACATTTTTTAATCTTTTCCTGTTTTTATGCCACTGAGATTCTGGGGAAGAATCAAAACTTTGCTGGATAGAATTGGAAGAAGACACAGTTTACTAGAAGAGAATAGGCTTAGAAGTTGGCTAGTCATAGTCCCAATCCAAGTTCTGTCGATTTTCTCCGTGCTTCAATTTCTTCCTTGGTGTAGTGGAGAAAAAAAAAAATTGTAAAATGGTTGTGAGGATTGTATGAACAATTCAAAAAGCATTTCACTTTGTGTGTGTGTGTGTGTGTGTGTGTGTGTGGTACTGGGGTTTGAACTTGGCCGCTTGTGCGTCCAAGGTTGGTGCGGTATCTCTTGAGTTAAATCCCCAGCCCTAGGATTTCACGTTTTACATTTTACTTCTTTCTAAAAATGAAAGTAGCTTACAAAAATGCAAAAGTCCTGAGTGTGGTGGTGCACACCTGTAAGTCCAGCACTCAGCAGGCTGAGGCAAGAGGATTGGTGTGTTCAAGGTCAGCCTGGGCCTCATAGTTCAGGGCCAGCCTGAACTACAAAATGAGACCCTGTCTCAAAAAACAAACAAACAAATTATTTGCTATTCCAAGGTTAATAAATAACTTTGTTGTCTTTTGGTTTTTTTAGCTTTTAAAAATTAGCTCAGCATGTGAGTCAGGCCTGGGGCACGTGCATCTCATGCAGTGCCCCCTGCTTTATGACGGTGCCTCCTTTATAGGACTGCTGCTCAGTGCCCACCTCTCATTTTAATTACCCGAGTACCTGGCCCACTGAGTGGCTTCTCAATATGTCCTTCACGTAAAGTTCTCGGGCCAGCTGCATGTGGAGCTAGTTGCTGAGCACTTGTCTAGCTAGCATTTTGGAGGTCCCAGCTTCAGTCCCTGGCACCTAAAAAAGAAATTCATGGGTTTTTTTTGTTTTGTTTTGTTTTTAAAAAACATTTTTCTTATAGAGTGGGAAATTTCCATAGGAAATTTGGTGTGGGAATGGGATGAGGGGAAGGAATAAATATAATACAGAAAGAAAATAAAAGAGCATGTATAAAGAGGGTTAGGAGGTGTGGGTGGGTAGGGATATGGGTAAAAATGAGAATTAACTTGTGTCATATACTGGTACAAATTCCCCAATGTTATATGTGATTTTGAGATGTATATAAATTGTACCAGTAAAGAATTCAATTAAAAAAACATTTTTCTCTAATTATCCACTTATTCTTCCAAACAGATTTCAGAAACTCTTTATCAGGTTCTCCCCATTTCAGTTTTTCTGAATATTAAAATCTGTTTGTCATATATTTGAAAAGGGTTTTAACAGTAAATGCTGTAACATATAAACATGATCTCTGTATTTCTCATATAGATTTTTGCAAATTTCTTTTTAAGGTTATACTGAAGTGTTTTATATCCTGGTATTGTGAAAGAAATACTTTTGTATGACTTTGAACTAGAAAGACCTGATTTTGTTGGACTTTCAGCATGTACGGCTAGCATGCTTTAATTTACTTATTTTTGTTTTTCCCTTTTTGGTGCTGAGGATTGAACCCAGAGCTTTGCCTTTCCTATGCACATGCTTTACCATTGACAACACCTGAGCCAGTTTATTTTGCTGTATACGGAATACTTTCCTTCATAGACTTCAGTGAACTTAACAGGTTCTTGAAATGAGAATAAGGAGAGGTATGCAAACCAACTTCATAGTTACAAAAGGAAGCAGTGGGAGTCATTTTATCCCAAAGTGCATAACTGTGGAGGTGAAATGAATGCATTTTGTTTTATTAAATGGAGAGGGAGAAAACATAAGAAATTGATGCATACAAGTCTATCAAGGCAGGGTGACTTTTTAAAGATAGTTGGGCAGGCTGATTGTTTCCCATACTGTTCTATGTGTCTTATCTACCTTATTGTCTGACAATCTGTTTTGGCATAAGCAAGATGAATACTACACTTGATCTTAGCCAAAAGGCCGAGAAGCGATAAGCAAGATGAATAATGTAGACAGTATCTCCCATGGGAATTAAATTTAAAATGAAAGTCTGAGTAGCTGGTAACTGTACTAAAGATCAAGTTATAAAACTGGCCTTCATGCCCATGGTGTCTCTGTGTACCTTATTGTTGTTGGAGGACGGACCCACACCTGTGATTCACTTACCCATGGTTTCCAGATGGCAACGTGCCAGCCCTGGCCAAGTGTTCACAGTGTAAAGTACTTTAGACTCTTCTGAAATGAAAGTCAGTATGTAAATGTGCAACATGACATTATTATTCTAGATTCCTGGCTGCTTTCAGCGAGCACTGACTGCCACATGAGGTCTCAAGTGTTTTGGCATAGTATGCAAGTGTTCAAAAGAAGTTAAAAGTAATGAAATTGGATCTACATTTCCATAGATATTCAAGCTGGCGTGGAGGATGGAGTCATGGAATGAGGGTTGGATGGTCTCCACCACACAGCCTAGGCATGTGCCTGTGATGCCAGGCTACTAAGCAGAATTTGCAATCGTGAAAGGCCATCACTATTTCTTCCCTCTGGGACTAAAATTACAAAATATGCACATTTGCCCTAGGCTTACACCACCCTGAGAGCTTCCCGCTCAATCCCACCCACCCACTCATTCCCGGGAGCACACTAGCTTCCTAAAGTTCTGCATAAAATTTGGGATGAATTAAGTAGGAAAAGGGTGCGGGTGTTTATTTAGAGCCATGACTGATGGCATACGCTCCTGTGTAACATGTAAGACTATTATTTTTCAGAGGTGGGATCGAGCTTAGTGTGTGTGATCTCAAAAGTATCCACATAATGGGTCCCAGTCACCTCTGCTGCTTTTTGCCACTTTAACTGCTTACAGGACTTCTCACTTGCACCTAAGCCTTGTCTGAGGATGAACGACCCAGGACTGTCATCGAAAGTAAGTCTGTGGGCAGTGGGGTCAAGAAGCTGAGTGTGCTAAGCAAAGTCACGGTAGGTCTCAGGTCAGTGCAAATGCCACACACCCTGATGCTGAGACCTTCCCTGCCTCACACCCAGCACCCCACAAAGTCTCTGTTCATGAGGTCAAAGCCAGAGGACTCAAGGCTCCTGCTCTGCAGCCATCTTTGTTAGTCACAGTTCCTTGATGCTGGGCCCTTCTCCTCCTCAACACTTCATATTCTATGTATAAATAGGCAAGAAATAGTGGCTTATTTAAATTTGAAAGTATAAGGGAGGAACAACCCAAAGAATCCAAGCTCTAAATAATATCGTATATTCATACAGAATTTCTTTTCGTTGTTGTTGCATTTTAGGACAGTGAGAAAAAGGGATTTATCAATAAAATCTATGCCATCCAGGAGGTCTGTGTCAGCGTCCAGAACATCCTAGATGAAGTGGCTTCCTTCGGCGAGAGGATAAAGAAGTGAGTGACATTGACACGTGGGACCTGGCTTTCTGTGGGGCAGGGCGACCATTTGTTTCTCGGAGGGTGAATGCCACATTCTCTCTGGCGGGAGAGACTCCTGGGTGATCCATCGCTCCGTTTCACCATTATTTACTTCTTTTCTGCCAGTCTTCGGTGTTATGAAAGTTCTGTCAGTTTCCTCCCTGAAATTTAGAACATATTGGTTGGAAAGAAGTCATACTTGTAGCTTTGAAGAAATAACACCGTCCTGAATTTTAGCACATTTTTCATAGTGAAAGACTTTGTTCTTAAATGGGATATGAAGTCACAGAAATAGTGGATCCAAGTTTTATGAGGATTTCAGGTAATGAAGATACCTGCACCTTGTTATTGAACTACTTATATTCTTACCAAGTTACTCCAGACTTTTAAAAAATTCTATTATGTGTAACACCCTATTAACATTCTTTGAAAAAATTTTAAGTTCTTTGAAATTTAAGAATAGATATCATAATTATCATCAACTAATGTTTTATCATTCAGCAACTCATAGGATTTCATCATTAAGAAATTGAATCTCGGGCCGGAGGGATAGTTCAGTGGTTCCAGCACCTGCCTCGCAAGCGCAAGGTCCTGAGTTCGATCCCCAGTAATCACATACAATGCCGGGCGTGGTGGCTCACGCCTGTAATCCCAGCACTCAGGAGGCAGAGACAGGCGGAGTACTGAGTTCGAGGCTTTCCTGGGCTACATAGTGAGCTCAGAGCCAGCCTGAACTACAAAGCGAGACCCTGTCTCAAAAAAAAAAAAAATTGAATCCCCTTTCCTTAGTTTGTAAATAAACCTAACTTCAGTGAGATTTAAGGTAAAAATTAAAAAAAACTGATATTCCTATATTGCTTTATTTTAAATAATTTTATTGACTAATAGTATTTTAAAACCATTATTTATTTATAAAAACAGTAAGGTAGATATAGAATAATTATGAGTTAAAGATCTCTGTGAAACTGGCCTTTAGGCAGCTGTTACTGATCTGGCCAAGAAAGGGTGCGGGGCCTGTGGAGGAGACCACTTGCCTAGTGTCATACATCCACCCACTGTTTATTATTCATAACCAAAATGCTCTGCGGATTTAGACCCTTGGACATACATAGAATTTGAAAGGAATAAATTATTTAAACTGAAGGTATGAGTCATTCATCCGGTGCCTTCCATGTGGTGGGGAAAATGGATTTTATTTTGTATAATTTTTTGTTTAATATATTTCCACACATGGATAGGTGCTGAGTGTTCACTTTTCTTATATTATTCGCTGGAATGGCCTCCCTTACTCCCAAATATACCCCTGAGCAGCATTCAGTCTCAGACTTCCAAAGCCTCATACCCACATTTTTTTCTCTGCTTCTTCCTCTGTTACTTCTGCTCCTAAGAATGTTCCTTTGTCCTGTGTGCTCTCCACTGAGGCCTGGTGCGAAGACCTAAGTTTGGCTCATTTCTCTTGTGAGATTGGCCATTGTGTAAGTGGGGCTCTCTGTGTATTGATCTGCGCTTGGAAGAGCCTGCGTTGGCTCCGAGGCCAGGCAAGTTGAGCGCCTAAGAGGCCCCCATAGTAGGGGTCTCAGAATAGATGCTTGCCTGTGGGACGTGATGGTCGGGGGAAGGAGAAGACCAGATCAGATGGTGAATCAGCCTTGGGAAACCTGGACGTTGTATAACTTCATGCTCATGGCATAGCATCCAGTGAGTCTTGCAGGAGCAACTGCTTCTACACAACAATAGTGTTTTGTGTGTTAAAAAAGTGAACTTTCCCAGGATTATGTGAGATCAGAAGCATCTCTGCAGAGTAGATATAGAATGAATCTTCGAGCACATAATGAAAAGCCTCTATAAATATCTTCTTACTACATGATCATTCCAGAATGTTCTGGAAAGGCAGCTCTTTCGGGGGAAGAGCACATTCTGGATTTAGATTCCAGAGAGCAAAGTGTGGACTAGAAAAGGCAGCTGTTTTCCCCGAACATTAGCTCCTCAGGACAGGATTCTTTGCCATGTCTCCTGCCAATAGGAGTGAGCAGAACACAGGAAACCCTTTGGTGGGGCTGCCTGGAGGAGAAGGCTTTTCCGAGTGAGTGCAGTGCCAGTGCCCACACACGCGGAGTGCTGTGATGGATGGCTGTGCACCGAGCCACAGGAGAGCCGCAGACCCTCAGCCTTCTGTTCACTCCACAAGCAGGCAGAGTGAAGGAAGGGAGGCCTGGTCCCTTACCTGCAGACAGTCACCAGAGCTTACCGCCTGATGAGAAAGGAAAGAAACAGATAAAAAGCCAGACTCTGAGGGTTGCTGAAAACAGGACAATCAGCCTGATCCAACTTGGGGTCACTTACTAAAAAAGCCAGTTTTATGAAACAGTAGACACAAAAAGCAAGTTACATGCAACAAAACCAAGGAACAGTACTTTATGCCTTATGCTGAGGAGCTACATAAGAAAAATATTCTTTAGCTTTCATCCTTTGTTGGATCAAAACTGCCCTGGACAACCTCAACTCCAAATGATTATAATGCTCATTACCAAGAAATTAGGAGAAATTAACACTAACATTTATCTATGTCATGTACAGTTTCATAGTTTTCTGGATTAACTTTGGAGCCCTTCTGACTGCCTGTACTTGAGAGGCTTGGGGTTCATTAATTCTAATAACACTCTGATTCACATAAACACGTTTACCATCAGAGCAGTCTTCCTTCCTCGATACAGTATATATTTTTGTTTCCAGCCTTAGAGGCACCATGCAATGGTTTTATTTAGTACCTAATCTTATTTTTTTCTTAAAAACTACCAGCTTCACCACAGAACTTTTACACAAAAGGCTTTAAATCATCATGCTTTCCATTTTCCAACTCCCTGATTCTCTATACCATCTTTAAAAAGATATTGCCCATGATTATGTTGGCCTTTTTGCTTCGTTCCTTTTCCCTTTGGTCCCACATAAATTCTTCCCCATCTCCATATTGTCTTTTTTAGCCTCCTCTCCCTCTGTCCACAGATCCTGTTTCTGTCCTCGTTGTCATGCTGTCTCCCTGTCAGTGCCATCTGTCTTCTCTGACCCAACCCTTCACTTCCCAGTGACCAGTGGCATAGCGACCCCGTAGCCCAGCAGTCCCGCCCTGCTGTAACGCTCTTCTAGTGTTTTTCTCCCCTTTCCACAGGCCCATATCCCATCCCATGATCCAGAAGTGCTAGGGGGATGACAGTAAAATGTTACTGTTTTTCTGAATGACACATGTGTTGCTGGGAAGAAGGGCAGTGGTAGCAGGTGACACTTTATTGGGTTACTTTGTTCCCATTTCCTCATTTTCAGTTCCATTTGAGTCATAGCTGGGTGGGAAGAGAGTATTTCTCTAAGGAGTTCTAAAATCCAGGGCATTTGCACAATAGTTGAAGAGTTACATCTGTAGATAATTGCTGGAAACATTTTATTTCCAGTGTGGGGAGGACTGAGAGTGGTGGAAGGAGGGTAGGCTCAGGTGCTTTCGATGCTGTATAGGTTTAAAGAAAACAAGGCTCAGTGGTAGCTTTAGCAGTAGGAAAACAAAAATCCCTGCCCTGTGTGGGTCCTCACTCAAGTAGTGCCACGGCTTTAAAGTCTGAAGTTTCATAGGACGGTCTGGGACTGTTGGCAGCCAGAGTCTGTCCTCGGGCCTTGTATTCATGGAACTGAGATCATGCTGGCATGTGTCCTCCGACCGTCTTACAGCAGGCTTCTGCTCCCAAAGGAAAAGCAGATAACTGGGTTCCAAGTTAGTCAGACGCACGTGTATTTTTACGTGTGTGTGAAAAGGGTGTGCAGGGCTCGGATGACTGACGTACTCATGTCTCCTTCAGCACTTTCAACTGGACTGTCCCGTTCCTCAGCTGGCTGGCTATTGTGACCCTCTGCATGTTCACACTTGTCCTCTACTTCGTCCCGCTGAGATACATTGTCCTGGTCTGGGGTAAGTAAAGCCTTTTGGAAAAAAACTGTCTTATCTGCTAAGAATAAAGTCTTTTTAAGGGGTGTGTTGCACTGTCAGTAGTTCCCCATATTTATGGTCATGTAGCCACTCCATGATGAAAAGAGACAGGTCAGTTAAAAATTTCAACAATATAAAGATTTAGGTCTACCTGCAGAATGCATTTTTCTTATCTGGCACCATAGGTTCCATCATACTATAAACATGTAGTTGTGCAGATTCATCATATATCAAACTGTAGCTTTGTCTAGATACCGGTCTGATTTATTCACACCACTTATACACCAACAGAGGCATTTCGATCCATACGGTGCATTTAGAACGATATGCTTTTTTGCTTCGGTACTTTATCTTGTGGAAGTATATGTAAACATGATAAGGTACATAGCCGGCTGGAAGAGGTCACCTTTACAATTCAGGACTGCTGACATTCAGAGGGTCCTCAGAGACAAAACACCCCATTTTATATGTATGGAGCAAGAACGCCTCTATAGAAACCTACTGAAAGTTAAATTTGGTCCTAATTTTTAATGCAGTTTTTTGGCATGTCAATAATTCCTATAGGCCCAGGTGCTGTTTAGGAGGAAGTATGTTGCAGCATTCTTTAGTTTTTTGGTTTTGTTTTGCTCTCTTGATAATATCTTTGGTTTGGAAAGACCCATTTTAAGTCTTAAAGATCTACTAAAATAAAAGTATACAATGTAAATCAAGAACTGATATGTTTAGTGACATCAGCAAGACTGGGTAGATGAATTTTCTACTTGCCTCTCACCTGGATTCACACATAATAGACCTGGACAAAATGCAAGGAACCAAAATGGGCCTTAACTTCACAAAACTTGTGTTTACACCAAAAGCAAAAATATCACAGGAAGTTTTTTTTATTCTTTTCCTGTCAAGGCTTTAAAAGAAATTACTGAAATAAAGCAAGTGGAGTCCCTGTGTTCTCAAGCTTTCCTCTTAAGATTTGTATTTCCCCTTCTTCTCGGCCCATCTTGTCATCTCAAACAAGCCTTCGTGGCCTTCGTCACCAGTTTCTTACCTTTTCGACCCTGGATGGAGGGGACCAAGTAGTGATTTTTTTTTCTTTTACTGATTTCTACAATATACAGAAATCCCATCAGGACTTTCACTACACAAAGGAGGAGGCGCTTGCTTCCTATTGTACATTCAAACTTCCATCCTTCATTCTCCTCTGATATTTAAAGCAGATGCTGTTTTACTGGAGGAATTAGGGTAGAGGATCACACAGGCAGATTATGAACTCTGACCTATCTGGGGGTCAACTAGCCTCTACAGCTCTTTTATTAGTGGCCACACATACCCCCTCCCCAACTTATTTCCTCAGGTTCTTAGAAACCGCGGCCATGGCAGACATCTGGCTATATAACCTGTGTTGGCCTCCTTGGCTAGCTAGCTCAAAAGTAATTTTAGAGAATGTGTTTGGGCCTCTTATTCATCAAATGAAATAAAACAAGAGCAGTATTCCTTTTGTGGCAGGTGACTGCTGAAATATTACCCTGAAATCTAAGACATAGGTCGTACACAGGGAGACAGAGACCAAAATCAAGATTCCAGAAGTTCATTTCACATAAATTCCATGAAGAAAAGCCAAGGTGCTCTAGTCTGGTTTGTGTATGGTTCCATTTTTAACAGTAGGAAGTTGATTTTCCGTAATCTTTATTTTTCAAAAAGCTGATGGCTATCCTTCTTTCAGTTTGAAAAAAAAAAAAATCAAGGTCATGTGTCTTCTAAACATTTAGCTTGCTTAAGAGCTGTATCTTTTGAGAAAGAGGAAACCAATCAATAAATGTCTTGCCTTGCCAATCTCAGTCTCCAAAGGCAGGAAGACAAGTTTCATCATAGCTGGAACACAAAAGCGAGACTTCTGAGTACTTTAACACTAAGCAGGGGTGTTGTTCATTCCTTCTAAGTTGGAAAGCCTTTCCTGCTAGGAAAAAGTTACTAAAGTACAAAGAAAAAAAACAAGGCAGCCGCTCAGCTGGGAAGAGGAGAGAATGGAGAAATTGGAACGGGGGTTGGGGTGGGGTCTACACCTAGACATATTAGCTCATTTAGTCAAGACTGAGGACTGGGAAGCATACAAACTAGAGCTTCCAATCACTCTAACACCTTTGCTAGAAAGATTTGTTTTATATAATCCAGACTGTATAGAGATCTCCATAATGCTGACCCATCACTTTTTTAGGCATCAATAAATTCACAAAAAAGCTTCGGAGTCCGTATGCAATTGATAATAATGAACTACTGGACTTCCTCTCCAGAGTCCCTTCAGATGTACAAGTGGTATGTAGGCTTTATTACTATTACTATTATTATTATTAGTGATGCAGTGTGGCACTGAGTTTTAATTTTCATTTCCATTCGATGGCCAATGTTTTAGAAGAGCCTAGTGAAGTTAATAAAGTCAGAGGCAGATTTTCCCAGTCAAGAACTTAGGCTTCTTGAGGTGTGCCCCGAGCAAAAGCTCACAGATGTGTGGGAAGTGGGGGGATGGGTAGGGGTTGCAGGGAGCAGAGTCTTCAGGGAGAATCCTGCTCCAAGTTCAGCAGGAGTTTCTGAGGGGACCTCATCATGCCCTGAAGGGGGAAAGAGTATAAGATGACGAAAGCAAAATGTATCAGTGGACCTTCAAGGGGGAAAAAATCCCGGAATATGCAGATTAAATGAATTTTAGGTATAAATTTTAGAGCTGAGTGAGGAGAAAGAAAATACTTCTTGAAGACAGGGACACATCTCAGAAATCCTTTGAAATCTTTGCGGCCACAGCCTATTCACCCACAATTTATAAAATCTGGAAGATGAGTTGAAGCGATACCTGTCCCCCTCATTTCAGTTGAGTTTTTCACGTGATCTGCATGTGAACAGGATGGATGGAGATCGAGATTGTATTCAACAGGTGAACCGCAAAGAACCATTATCCAGCCCTTCCAAACACACTGGGGTGGTCTTGCTCTTTCTGGAGTGCATTGGTCAGAGAGCACCTGCGCTGTTCTCAGAGCGCGTCAGGCACCGTGAGGTTGCCCGCAGGACTTGGGGACTCGCACCCCATTGTTCTGTCTTGCCCTGCAGCTGCCGATCCCGGGCACCCTCCAGAGCGAGCACCTCCCGGAGCGCTCTCTCATGAGCCTTTGCTTTTCCCGCCCTTGCCAGAAAGTGGCCACTTGACCAGTCTTTCTCGGAACTCTGTTTAAACAGGTGCAGTACCAAGAACTGAAACCAGATCCTTCTCACAGCCCATATAAAAGGAAGAAAAACAATCTCGGCTAGCCAGCTCCCTGCACTGAGGAGGCCAGCATCTGTTTGGGAAGATAAAAGCAAAAGCCTTCAGCTTCGGCAGCATTTCCTTTCTTTCTGCTTTTTATTTATTTTGCCTTTTTATCATGATTGAGAGAATTTGTAAATAGTGTACAAAGGCCTATGTCTTTGAAAATATACTTCTGTTGTACAGACTCAACTTGATAAAGGTTTGGCTACTGCCATGTGAAAGCCTTGTTGGCTGGGGATAATAGTATAACACTGAGAGAGCAAATGCGAGGGGCGACGACACTGGAAGATACACACTTCTCTAATTGCAAGTGGAAGAACCAGAATATTAGATTAAATGCCCAGATGCGCTCTGATGAAATCTACATAAAATGTAAATGTCGATTTGATTTTAAGGTTTTTTTAAATGTGACTATTTTTTATCGGAAAAGTAATCCATGACAGTTTTCTATGTTTTATACATTTCAAAAGGAGGAAAAAAATCCCAAAGCCTGAATAATGGAAAGGATGCATTTCCACTTAACATAGATCCTGAACCTCACTCCTTTGCAAATTAACTAGGTATGAGCAGACTGACTCTGAGCAAATGAGCACCGGCACAGTCACCCCTTTGAGAGAACCCGAGACCCTGTAGAGAAAGCTTACCAGCCTTCTAGCATTCCATCCAAAACCTTAAAATCTCTCCAGGACTACATGACGTAAATACTGCCAGGTTTATAAACGATTGCCTATTTAAATTTTTATATGTGTCACTACTTTAATTTATACTCCTAGCAAATTAGCAGCCCAATTATCAAAAATACTAGTTAAAAAAACCCTCACTGCTTCTGATATCAAATTATATCTTTGTGCATCTAAAGATATTTCATACTCAAGTGTTCTCACAGAAACAAACAAACAAACAAACCTGCTTTCCTATTAGGTTACTAAAGTGCTTTAATGCAGACCATGATTTTGTTGTTAGCGGGAATTTATGCAGAGGAGAATGCAGTGTGTGCTAAGGGACATGCCAGTGTTTCCTTACATCCGTTTAGGAAAACATCCGTGATCATGTGGATGCATGAATACCTGTTTTGTAAAATAAACTGTGTACGGGGAGGGGGGTTGCCTTTAAAATGTGTCACTGCTTACCCTAGAATCTATACTTCCAAACTGCATTTGCCAGACTCTTACGGCAGCTCTTGTACCTGAGTCCTGGGTACATGGAGGGAACATACCTCTGATTTGGTGAGTGAGAAAGTTTTAATTCTTTGTCTTGGTAGGGGATTCATCATGGAGGAAACTGCTGCAGATAATGGTTTTGCACTACTTTATTAATAATAGACTCAGGTGGGGGTAAGGGAGATGCAGGCAGGAAAACACGGAGAAGCAGAAAGCAAGAAATATATATTTCACTCTAAAGGAAGATTCTTTAAATTTAATCTCATCAAAGCTGATTTTTAAAGTATTTTTATTTTGGAGATATGTTATTAAATACTATTTCTTATAATAGAACTATTTTGATCTGTTTATATACTATGCTTGAAAGAATGTCAACTGTATTCCCTTTCTACAGAAAGGCTTTGATCTCAATATACCCTACTTAGTGCACCACGTTTAAGATGGCATCTGCATTCCATCACTGTTTGTTGCTAAGACATATTACTTCATGAAGTATTTGTTACTAGTTTACTGATGATCTAATTTGTTTAAGATAACTTACGATTATGCCTTGTGTGAGATTTGTGTTCTGTGCTGACACCATCTCCTCAGACATCTATAGGCCTGATATTCAACAACCTCAACTGTATAGTGGCAAGTGACCATTTAATAGATGGCTACTTTCTGTTTGCGTCATTGTACTGTTGTTTCTGATGTTGCGTTCAATGGTAATGTTGGCGACACATTCACTACATTAAATACAGAAGAAAATAACCTTTTCTACGTATAATCACTGCTCCTTTCCTACTTCCCTTTAGTTGCTGTGGCTGAGAGAAAAGTGATGGGGGATTGTGTCCATATTCTTAAAGATGACATTTCAAATTATATATTTGAACAAACAGGGCTTTTCATAAAATGTTGACTGTTGCATAAAACTCGATCCCTTTGGAGGGGCGAGATCCAGTGAGGCTGAGAGACTGGTTAGATGTAGCTTGAGGCATGAAAATGATATGCAGGCTAATCATCATTGCTTTTAGAAAACACTGTATTTGTGGGGTGAAACAGAATATGTCTAGTGGGCTTTTTAACTATTTCCCTTCCTCACATAGGTGTACCTTAGTTTTAAGAGTGCCTAATTTGTCTCACTTTTATGAAATTTTCGATGCTATCTCAAGATATCTTAAAAGACTGGATGGTGACCTAAAATCTATTTGGACTGCTAAAAATAGTAGATATTGTGAACTACTAAATGTCCTATTTTTTAGTGAATAAATTCATTGAAAGTCATTACCTAGGGCTGGGGATTTGGCTCGGTGGCACTGTGCCTGCCTTGTAAGCACAAGGTCCTGAGTTCAATCTATGGTACTAAAGCAAAAGAAGATCACTGCCTATATTTACACTTCACATTATCACTTTTAATTGTAATAATTCTTTTATTTTTGGTGGTCTTGATGACTTGCTAAGGAAACTACCACTGAGCTACATGCCCAGCTCTTTTTACTTGTTTTGTTGTTGTTTTCAGTTTGAGGTAGGGTCTTCTTAAATTGTCCACACTAGCCTCAAACTTTCCATCCTCCTGCCTCAGCCTCCCAGATATCTGGGATTACAGGCACATCCCACTGCACCCAGATAATTGTGATAGTTCATAAGAAATTACATTCGTTGTCCATATTTTAGCTTTTTGCCCCACCTAAAAAATATAGTACTACTTGCTCTTTTGAATATAGTACTACTATTCTGGCCTCAAATTGATAGGTTCTGTAGGAATTCAAAATTATTTTTCAGCTATTTTATGCACTAGAAGGTGTCTGGAACATTCACTGAGGGACTTTGCTTTGTGATATGTTTATTGCACAGCCTCTGTATGACCCTGTCACAGGCACTGTTCAAACCAATGATAATGTGTTCAAAGCAAACTGGAGTTGTAGTGAAAGCCAAAGTTAACTGACGTATTTTCAAAAGTAACTTTTATAGGACTTGAAATCTGCAGTTAAAAGTGAAGAAAGCTCTGCTTTGTAGTAAGCTCTTTTCCGGGGCTTAGCAGCTTCTCCCGCACCCTGCTCTGATCTCAGATCACCAGTGTTGAAATTTGCCTGCTTTTGTACTAAGAAGTCTTATTCAAAGGCTACAGTTTCAGTTTGTAAACTTGTTAGATGAGCCTAAACATTTATAATGCTTTTTGAGTTTTGTGTTTGCTTAGCATTAAAAACAAAATATAAAGCAGTTGATGGTCCAGAAACAGGAGGACCAAGACACCTTCTGAAAAACTCCCTGGAGTCTTTAGAGAGCTTCATTAGCTTTTCAGAAAAGAGAAATGGTCCAGGTAAGTAGCTATGCCAAAGTTTTATCCATATTTAGTAAAATTAAATTGCAATGTTAAGACTTCTTTGCTGCAGATTCCATAGTGTTGCCAAGATCCCTGAAAGCCATCCTGTCTTTTTGAAAACCTGGATCTGACAAACCCTGCGCCTGGGCTGAGGGAAGCTGTTGCAGCTGGTAGTGAGGAAAGATTGTTTAGGCTCAGCTTTCCTTACTTAAAGCCAAGCTTCAAAATGGCTTGAGTCGCGTTTACTAACTTTTGCATGGTTCCCACGTGCACAAGTTTGGAGGAAATGCTAAATTCCTTCAGAAACAGGTATACCTGCCCCAACCTTGCTTACCAGCCTCTCGCCTTATTGGAGGCATCTGGACAACAGTCAAGAACTGTTACCAGAATAGCGGGGCACAGAGGAAGGAAATGGCAGGGCCTGTGCCAAGTTCAGAGAAGCTCTGTGAAGCTATTAGGGAGCTGGAAACGAGATACTCACATTCTCTACAAAATACTTATTACACGGTGGCAATTAGGACAATCACAAGTCAAAATCTATAGGGCTGGAAAGGGGTGTTTGTGATTTTTCTATATTTGCTGAACAATAGCAGAGGCAGCTAATATGCATTTCTATCCATTTCTATCCAAACTCATACTATGGTCCCTTTGTCCTGAAATCTAACTTCAGTTTCTATTAACAACAGATCTCAGCAGGGTCTGTGCAGCCCCAGCCTTGACACACAAGGAGTCAAGTACTATATGCATTGGAAGAAGCAGTTCTTAAAGACCACTGAAGTGTCCATTTTATTTGCTTGGAATTCCTGAATACTTAAAATTCTCCTTTAGAATGTACATGGAAGAAGTGTATTTTCAGAAATAAACTTTTCATGGGGGGATAATATGAAATACTTGACAGTAATTAACCACAAGTTTAACCACTGACCCTTGTGGGCGGAGCAAGTCTATACCACTCACTCCTGTGCACGGTGATGCTAATGAAAGAATCCACAAGGTCTTGGCTTCCTGACGAGCAGGTGAGAAATCTTCCTTCCTTCTGAAAACAGATCTCTGTGGTGTAGTACAGTTATTACCTCAGTATCCTGTGTGGGTAGAAATATAATTGTAAAAGTACTGTGTTTGAATTGTAGTACTTAAAACATCCTCTAGCTGGTCCTACGGGTGCTCACCTGTCATCCCCGTGCTCTAAAAGGCTGAGGCAGGAGGACTACAAGTTGGAGCGCAAGCCAGGGAACGTAAGGATTTAGTGAGAGAGAACCTGTCTCAAAATAGATGAAAAAGGCCTGGGTTTGTCGCTCAGTTTAGAGGTCCTGGGTTCAGCCCCTAGTACCTTAAAAACACTGCCTAATACAAGAGGCCCCATTCCCGGCATTCACACTAGAGGTGCAAATGGTATGCTTCAGAGAACAGTGGCAAGACACTCTGGTTCTCACAATAGACCGCTACAGTTTGGATCTCGATTCACACCGCAGTAAGTTATAAAGTGGATTTTGTTTCACATCGCCTTGTGTCCAGCTATGCTACTAAAGTTGCCAATTAAGTCCAGCAGTCGTTTGTTGGAGTTTTTAGGATCTTCTAGATTGAGTATGATGTCATCAGCAAATAATGACAGTTTAACTTCTTCCTTTCCTATCTTTACTCCTTTTGTTTCTTTCTTTTGTCTAATTGCTGTGGCTAATGTTTCAGCACTGTATAGAACAAGAGTGGTGAGGGCCGGAGGGTTAGCTCAGTGGTTCCGGCACCTGCCTCACAAGCGCAAGGACCTGAGTTCGATCCCCAGTTACCACATATAATGCTGGGCGTGGTGGCTCACGCCTGTAATCCCAGCACTCGGGAGGCAGAGACAGGAGGATTGCTGAGTTCGCGGCGGCTTGCCTGGGCACCATAGTGAGCTCAGGGCCAGCCTGAACTACAAAGTGAGACCCTGTCTCCAAAAAGCAAAAAAAAAA
>PVIC010036626.1:0-18486 GCA_004025085.1 Thryonomys swinderianus
AAAAAAAACACCAAAGTTTAATGGTAGTAAGAGTAGGATAGTACAGGAAAGCAAAACGGGTTAGCTGACTTATAGGATTGGAAGTTGGGTGGTACAATATTATAAATACAGTACAATCCAGGTCTGTCTGAGAAGATAACATTTGATAAAGCAGAGACCTAAAGGAGTTAAGGAATGAGCTATGCAAAAGAGAAACATTCCAGACAAAAGACGAAGAAGCAGCAAATACAAAAATCCATGAAGGAGAAGCGTGCCTAGATGCACAAGGGATGGCGGCAGCTCCTGTGGCTGGAGTGGAGCTGGCAGTGGGCTCAGGGGCAGCACGTAAATCAGGGCACTAATAGGCAGTCCTCTATTTTGGTTTTATTCTGAGTAAGATGGGAAACGAGTGGAGAAGTGTGAGCTGATAATGCATTTTAAAATCACTCTGCCTGAAAACTAAACAGAAGAGAGATGACCACTATATACCAATAAAAGGAACAGTCCCTCAGGAAGGGATAACAGGTTTAAGTATCTGTGCACCAAGTGTTCACGTACCTAACTTCATTTAAAAAAAAAACAACCCTACAGGACACCAGTGCAATTACATTAAGGGCCTTCAGTACCCCACTCTCACAGTCAGATCAAAGAGACCCCCCCCAAGAAAATCAACACAGAAGCATCAAAGTTAAACCACACCATTGACCAAATGGGCTTAAGAAATAAAGTTCCTAGAATCAAGTGACAGTGGCAGCACGGCATACCAAAATTTGTGAGACACAAGGGAAACAAGTCCAAGAGGAAAGTTATAGCTGTAAGATAAACAACCTAATGTTATGTCTCCAGGTCCTAGCAAGGCAAGAATACCCAAATCTGAAACTAATGGAAAGAAATTATAAAGAACAGAGCAGAAATTAATGAAATTGAGACTCATAAAAACCATACAAAGTATCAATCAAAGAGTTGATTATTCAAAAGAATGAGAAGTAGCTCTAAGGACAGGAAGGAGAGGAGAAGTGATTCAAAATCAAAAGTACCTCTGCATTATCCCATTCCCCCATCCCTGCCTTACTGAGATCCATGTGCCTAACAAGGAACATTCCTGATGGAGTAATGTTGTATATATTAATGGCGTACAGATCGGAACAATTGAAGAACCATTATTTTACACCTTTTGCTTACCATCTTCTCCTTAATTTTATGCAACAGATACATTTTGAACCATCCAGACAATATGCTAGTGAAGTGAAGACAGCCCCTGCACTCACAGAGTTCAATGTATCGTGGGTGAGCCTGGGGTAAAAGCAGTTACTCTCTGCTGTCAGGAAAGTGTATACATAGGAAGCAATGGGGGAGGTTTAGAGCTTTCCAAGAAATTTCAGGACTGAAGATTACATACATACTCTCCACAAGCCAAAGCTTAAGAAAAATGTATTAAGCAGGAAAAACACCAATTTTTTTTTTTTTTTTTTTTGAGACAGGGTCTCACTTTGTAGTTCAGGCTGGCCCTGAGCTCACTATGTAGCCCAGGCAAGCCTCGAACTCAGCAATCCTCCTGTTCTGCCTCCCGAGTGCTGGGATTACAGGCGTGAGCCACCACACCGGGCACTGTGGTATGTGGTATTGATTGGTGGTGGGCGTGATCACCACACACCAGGCAGCATTTTATGTGGTTACCAGGGATTGAACTCAGGACCTTGCACTTGCAAGGCAGGCACTGGAACCACTGAGCTAAATCTCTGGCTCAGCACCAAATTTTTTAAAAAGAAAAAAAGTCCAGAGCTGTGAGTTTCAATACCAAAGGAATAAACAAAGGGAAATGGGGTTTAGGGGTAAATAATGAGAAAAGAAAACAATTGATGGTATAAAAAAAAAAGGAAGCAAAGCTTGTGTATATAAGGGTGAGGGATGGTGATAGGATGGGTAAGGGAAGGGGAAAAATTAGATTTATGTTGTGTCATATACTGGTACAAATTCTCAATGTGGAGTGTATTTGGCATGCGTATATATAATGTACCAATAAAATATATAAAAAGTATTAAAGGAATAAATAATCTTGATACGGAATGGTCTGCAGGGGTGGGTGGGACTCAATCCAGGACAGCCATATATTTTTGAAATACAGTATAGTAGTAGTACTACATTTGAGCATGTAAAAGTTTAATGTGGTTATCCTTAATTAGGAAAAGTCCTCAATAAAAGGGAAGAGCTGAGAGTGATGGCATAAGCCTATAATCAGGTATCGGCAAAGGTCATAAGCCAAGCCTTGCCCGGGCAACTCAGCAGCTTAGCAAGCACCTGTCTCAACATTTTAAATGGCCAGATGTTTAGTTCAGTACAAAAGCCCTGGGTTCAACCCGAGTACCACTCTCTACCCCACCTCCCAAAAGAAGTAAAACAGGAGATGGTAAAAGCAGAAGGAGTTTTTCTTTGTTGAACAAACAGTTGCTATAGTATCTATTGGGATCAGACACTGTTCTACATTCTTCATAAATGTTAATTTATTGCCCTTGTAACAACCTCATGAATTGAATACTGTTGTGACCTCCTTTTTTTTTTGAGACAGGGTCTCACTTTGTAGTTCAGGCTGGCCCTGAGCTCACTATGTAGCCCAGGCAAGCTGCCGCGAATTCAGCAATCCTCCTGTCTCTGCCTCCCGAGTGCTGGGATTACAGGTGTGAGCTGCCACGCCCAGCACTGTGGTATGTGATATTGATTGTTGGTGGGCATGAGTCGCCATGCCCAGCATTCTATGTAGTCACCAGGATCGAACTCAGGACCTTGCGCTTGCGAGGCAGGCACCGGAACCACTGAGCTAAATCTCTGGCCCTGTTGTGATCTCCTTTTTACAGACAGGAAACTGATCTGCAAAGTACTTGCCAAAGTCACACAGCTAGCAGTTGTCAGGTCAGAATTTGCAATCGGGTGTTCTGGCCCATAGCACAACTTTGAACACCTGTGTTAGGGTATCCCCTTCTCAGAGAATTAGTCTAGATTAGGACAAAAGTCCTGGGTAGTCTTTAGGTTGTATGAAACCACTAAAATTGTATGCCAGGATGTGATGTATTATGTTCATTTCTGGCTTCATCTGTTCATCTAAAGGGTCAGAACAGCAGGTGGCTAGCATCTCTAACCTACAAGAGGTCAGATTTTGTGGCTTTTCCCTTGTTGAAGGGCACTGATCGGAGAGTGGTCCCTTCAGAAGAACATGGTATTTCTGGAATCATTCAGGCTTCCTTGACAACATTGTTCTATTTACCTGACTGGTCTTTCTAGGTACTTTGCCTAAAATACTCAAGTCAGGTCCCAGATTTAGAAATTGTGATTCTTTTGCATAGATTGATCCCTGGCATCTGTTTTATAAAACCTATCTGGATGATTCTGATGTCTTTAGTTAAGAACTACTATGCTCTAGGGAGCAAAGATTATATTTTCTGTGCCTCTCCTCAATATCTGAAATATTTAGGGCACAATAAGCATTAATAAATATTTGAATGCTTGGCACATTTTGAAATATGTCTGCTTTGTATTCATAGATGAGAGTAACCAAGTCACAGTGGGGCATGATTTCAGCTGTTACAGAGGCTAAAACAAGACAAGTTCAAGCCCAGCTTGGACAATTTAGCAACATCCAGTCTCAAAAATTAAAAAACTAAAGAGATGTATATAAATTGTACCAATAAAGAATTCAATTTTTAAAAATTAAAAAACTAAAAACATCTAGGGATGGAAGTCAGAGAGTGCCCCTGAGTTCAGTCCCCAGTACCACAAGAGGAAAAATTATTAATCATTGATAATTAGTCACTCATTTCACAAGACATCTTAGTGTGACCCACAGTCAGCTCACCTGGCTCCATAGCTTTCACTTCTAATTGTCTTCTAGAGCCTCTCACTCTAATGCCTTGTTATTCTCATTTGAAATACAACTTCTCTTTCTCTGTGATTCATCTGCTGAGTACCAGAAGAATTAGAAAATACCTCTTTTCCAGAAGCACATGGCTGGTAAAAATCTGTGGAAGCAGTGTTCTAGTGTGTCTTAAAGAATGTCTGAAGTCTGGGCTGGAGAGTTAGCTCAGTGGTTCCAGTGCCTGCCTTGCAAGCGCAAGGTCCTGAGTTCGATTCCGGTTACCACATACAATGCTGGGCATGGAGACTCATGCCCACCAGCAATCAATACCATATACCACAGTGCCAGGCGTGGTGGCTCACACCTGTAATCCCAACACTTGGGAGGCAGAGACAGGAGGATTGCTGAGTTCGAGGCTTGCCTGGGCTACATAGTGAGCTCAGGGCCAGCCTGAACTACAAAGCAAGACCCTGTCTCAAAAAAAAAAAGAATGTCTGAAGTCTCCTTCTTGACATCAGTTACTCTGTTCTGTCTTTCTGAGAATCCTGCTCTCAGCATATTGGGCCTTGGGCCCCGTGATACAGGTTGAAAACTCCTACTCTCGATAATTGAAAGCATGAAGTTACTGGGAAGGTAATTGGAAGGATTCTTCAGGGAGAGAGATCAGGAAGACTGTGTCAGGGAGACATAGCCAAACAATTATGGAGGAGGAATAAAAGGTACTTTTTCAGTCAGGAAAAGTACTTAAGAATAAATGTGAAAGGTCTGCAGGTACTTCTGAAAGACCATGCTTGAATCAGAGAGCCAAAATGTTCATGGAGAGATAGGTGCACAGTTGAAGTACAGACATTTGCCGTAAAAGAGAAGAGGAAGAACAGTGGTACTAAACACGTACTTGTTTTCTTTTATTTTTTCTAGAGCAAAATA
This sequence comes from Thryonomys swinderianus, assembly GCA_004025085.1. NCBI lineage: Eukaryota > Metazoa > Chordata > Mammalia > Rodentia > Thryonomyidae > Thryonomys > Thryonomys swinderianus. The sequence goes on from PVIC010036626.1 coordinate 4,754, forward strand.
GGATGGAATAGTTGCTGATAGCAGCCCTTGCCCAGCGAACTTTTTCTTGCAGTGCTAAGAGCATAGGTAGGAAAGTTGCTGATGACAGCAACCAGTGGGTGGTGATAGTTTAGACGAGCTCTTCTCCCTCTTCTTCATTTTTGGCTCTTGTATTCTGTGCAGTAAAATCTGCCTGTTCCTGAACCATGCCAATCAGAGCATGCCAATCAGTGTTGCCCCAAATAAAAATGCCTAGAATAGCACCTTTAAAGCAGCATGCTCTGAATTAAGAGGTCTTGTAAAATCACAACACAAGAGTAGGTATTGTGAGCAGAAAACTCATTTCTTGGCTTGCCTAAAGTCTTTTCCTTTCTAAAATTATCAAGGTGACTAGTGTTCAACCCAGCAAGCTTGTCCTCATGATAGACCCTAGAAAACAAGATCTTATAAGACAAATAACTTTAAAACCTGGATCTAAAACATGTATCATTAGAGGAATTATGGCATTACTGATTATGGAAGAAAAATAGAACTGGTTTAGGATCAGAGTTGAATTTGAACCCTGATTTTGTGGCCCTAAATGTTACTTTTTTTTTTTTTTTTTGCTTTTTTGAGACAGGGTCTCGCTTTGTAGTTCAGGCTGGCCCTGAGCTCACTATGGTGCCCAGGCAAGCCGCCGCGAACTCAGCAATCCTCCTGTCTCTGCCTCCCAAGTGCTGGGATGACAGGTGTGAGCCACCACGCCAGGCACTGTGGTATGCGGTGTTGATTGTTGGTGGGCGTGTCTCCACGCCCAGCATTCTATGTGGTGACCGGGGGTCGAACTCAGGACCTTGCGCTTGCGAGGCAGGCGCCGGAACCACTGAGCTAACCCTCCGGCCCCTAACCATTTCCTCAGCTGTGAAATAAAAACAGAATAATATCTACTTTGTTTGGGACAGTTAGTAAGAGGAGTAGAAAAATATCATCAATAGGTGTTTGGTAAGTGGCAGCAACCTAGCATTAATAATCATAGAAACTGTCAATAGAAACATAATCCATTGCTCTGCCTGTAAGAGCTGTGCCTTGACAACAGCCCTCCTGGAGAGAAATAGATTTGCAGGCGGTTACAGTTCTAAAGCAGAGAAAGAAGGACGTATGTGCTTCGTACTGTATGAGCTGCCATGTCAGGGTGAGGAGGCCAGCACCAACCACAGGAAAAGGAAACCAATAGATAGACTTCTAGACACACAACTGTTCCTCCCCCTCCGACCTGGCTCCTAGGATGTCCTCATTGTCCCTCGTTGCTCTCTTGGCAGGTGGCTGTTAAAAACAATATTGATGTCTTCTACTTCAGCTGCCTCATCCCACTCAATGTGCTTTTTGTAGAAGATGGCAAAATGGGTAAGTACTGTCCTTCTGCTAAATATACCTTTGCCCTTCCTTGGAATGTCTGGCAGAGCACATCCAGGAGTACAAGTTATTTTAGGGTGTGAAAAAGTGGGGTACAAATATTCTAAATCCCTCATAATCGCTCATTTATTTGCCTGAGTCAGTGGCTTTTTTGTTGTTGTTCTGCCATCAGCTTCTATTACCGTGTCCCTTATCTGAACAATCTAGTCAGGTCTGTATCCCAAGAGTAAGAGGTTCAGGGACAAGTAGATAGGAATTTGAATCTTGGCTCTGTGGCTGAGCTGTGTGCCCCTGGGCAAGACGCTTAGCTTTTCTATTTCATTTTCCAAGTTTACAAAACAGAAATAGCCTTTATAATGGCTTCACAAGGGAAAGTGTATAAATTTAGCACTTAACCCTGTACTAAGTTCACACTGGCTCAAGAGTTCAGTGATTTGTAATAAATCATTAGTATTTCCATGTGGCCTTTGACATTTCTCTTCCTTTATTTATGAAACCACGTCCAATTAAACTAACTTACATTGGTACCCGTTAAATTGTATTGACATTTAACTGATCTTCACAGTGGCTCTGTGGATCAGGACAATTACTTATGAGGAAATGAGAACTCAGAAAGGTCACTGGACTTACCCAAGATCACTCCGGTAGGAAAACAAAAGCCAAAATGGAAAGTAGATTCTTCTAGCACAGCTTAGCACTGTTAAAGTGGAGCTACTGACCTGGGTGGTAGCACTTGGGCCCAGCTAGAGATTGGCTCCAATTCCACTAGCTGTACTGCAAGAGCCAGCATACAGTAGGCAGCAAGGCCCCGGAAATCAGAGCACTAACAGACTTTGCACCTCTGCCTTCCCTGTGCTTCCCCACACAGAGCGCCAGGTCTTCCTGGCCACGTGGAAGGATATTCCCAATGAAAATGAACTCCAGTTTCAGATTAAGGAATGCCACTTAAATGCTGGTGAGTAGGAACCAAATTTCATCTTCATCTTTATAAATCAACTAGATATTTGAAGATTTTTATCTTTCCTTTACGTACCTCTTTCCATATCTGACTTATTTCCAGTGGGTATATGCAAATCTCTCTTTAAAAGCGGGGGATGTTGGATGTAAAGTACTCAGTTGTGTACACGATGACAGATGTAAGAAATGAACCAGAGTGTGTCTCGCTACAGTGTGTCAGTGTTTGGAGATGTGTTAATTGTGTAACTGAAACATACAAGCATCAAGTGACAGACCTGACTCTTGAAGATACATTCTGAACTGAAGGATCATTTGTCTTTCTGGCAGCTCTTGGTAATGGAGAAAAGGTGGCTGTCTTTCTGAGATCCTGTATTTAGATCCTATTTATAATGAAAAAAATATATCTTGGTTGAGTAAAACCTGGCTGATAACTTTTTTTTTTTGGTACTGCCTTTTACCGGCTTTCCTAGGATGTTGCTAACCTCTTTAATCACCATTAAAAATTTCCAGAGTTGCCAGGCGTGGTGGCTCACACCTGTAATCCCAGCACTTGGGAGGCAGAGACAGGATTGCAGAGTTCGAGGCTTGCCTGGGCTACATAGTGAGCTCAGGGCCAGCCTGAACTACAGAGCGAGACCCTATCTCAAAAAGCAAAAAACAAAACCAAACAAAATCTGCACAGTGGGCCAAAGATTAAGCTCAGTGGTTCCGGCGCCTGCCTCGTAAGCACAAGGTCCTGAGTTCGATCCCTGATAACCACATACAGTGCTGGGTATGGTGACTCACGCCCACCAGCAATCAATACCACATACCACAGTGCCGGGTGTGGTGGCTCACGCCTGTAATCCCAGCACTTGGGAGGCAGAGACAGGAGGATTGCTGAGTTCGAGGCTTGCCTGAGCTACATAGTGAGCTTAGGGCCAGCCTAAACTACAAAGTGAGATCCTGTCTCAAAAAAAAAAATCTCCAGACTGCTGGAGATTTAGCTCAATGGTGCCGCTGCCCCTGCCATGCCAACCTGAGGTCATGATTGGATCTCTAGAACCTTTTGTAGTTTATTATTGTAACAGCACGTGAAAAGGGCTAACCCAATAGAATAAACAAGAGCATCTCTTGGTCCTAGGGCTTTGTTTCACTGGAATACTCACCATTCAGATTTCTACCTTTTGTAGTGCACACACACACACATTTTGAAGTTTGTACAGAGTTTATGACCTTGAATGAAGGTGACCCCCTAGTGCTTAGTCAGCACTTCCTCTTTCCTTGTTGACCCAACATTTCCTCCCTCCACGATGATTCTTTGAGGTGCTTTAAGCATGCTGCCATCTTCCCATTGCAGTTGAAGCAGGGCACTGGGGAAAGGAGGTGAAACAGCAGTACAGGGAGATGAGGAAAATGGCACATGCTGGCTTCTGTTTTGGGGGGAAAGGTTGGGTTTCTTGTTTCAGGGTCTCACTGGGTAGCTCAGGCATTGAACTCCTGCCTCAGCCTCCCAAGTGCTGGGATGACATGCGTTGCACCTTCACAAGCAGCTTCGTGTGCTATGTTCTTGTCCCAAACTTGTGTTTTCAGGTTTAGTTTTTTGATTCTCTATATTAGCCTTTTATATTCAGACTGATCTTTTCACGTTGGGGCTTTTGAAATCCAGCTCTGTCGTGATGATCTTCTTGCTGTGGTGCCTGTGTGAAATGTGTGGCCCAGTAAGCCTGTCCGAGGCGTGCGACGTCACGAGGCTGAGTCCCTGGCTTAACAGCCAGCCAGCCTGGCATCTCCTGAGTACAGAAACTTCAGACAGAAATTTGCTTCTGATAGAAACCATCTAACATCCCCTCGGCTTCTGGAGAGTGTCTTCTGTGATCTTCATCAGAATAATTAGCTAATTATCTTCATTTTGTGTCATACTCTTTTAAGTAAATGACAGTGTTTTCCATCCCTCTCCTTGAGACTCACTGATCAGTTTAACCAGAGCCTGAGGAGCTGGGGGGCAGCTTTCTACAGAACAAGCTGCTCTTCAGGAAGCGCCTGGGTGCAGAATCCACAGTGGCTGGTTGGGAGAACCAGAGAAGACTCCAGTGGGTTAAAGAGACAAACTAAAACACACTGATGGCTGGTAGCTTTTTCCTCTCTGCCTTTTGTCAGCCTTCCTGTGATGCTACTTGCCTCTCTAATCACCATTAAAAATGCCTCCCTTGAGCCGGAGATTTAGCTCAGTGGTCCTGGCATCTGCCTAACAAGCACAAGGTTCCTGGTTCAATCCCAGTAACCACATACTACAATACCAGGTTTGGTGACTCACGCCCACCAGCAACCAGTACTACACACACAATGCCGGGTGTGGTGTTTCACGCCTGTCATCCCAGCACTCAAGAGGCAGAGGCAGGAGGATTGCTGGATTCAAGGCTTGTCTGGGCTACATAGGGAGCTCCGGGCCAGTCTGAACTACAAAATGAGACCCTGTCTGGAAAAAAAAAAGATCCTTCCCTTCCCACTTCAAAAAGACCAGGCTCTGGGTTAACTGTCACCCTGTGGCAATTGGTCCACTGGAAACATTTCAGGTAGTATCAAGCTTTGCCCCCCAAAAACAAGGCTTCTGTGGTCAAAGTTACAAAATAAAACATATGATATCCCTTTTTTTTTTTTTTTTTTGAGATAGGGTCTTGCTTTATAGTTCAGGCTGGCCCTGAGCTCACTATGTAGCCCAGGCAAGCCTGGAACTCAGCAGTCCTCCTGCCTCTGCCTCCTGAGTGCTGGGATGACAGGTGTGAGCTACCACGCCTGGCACTGTGGTATGTGGTATTGATTGCTGGTGGGCATGAGACACCACGCCCAGCATTGTATGTGGTTACCGGGATCAAACTCAGGACCTTGTGCTTGCGAGGCAGGCGCTGGAACCACTGAGCTAAATCTCCGGCCCTATGATATCCCTTTCTTAAAAGTTGCACATTGGCACACGAAAAGCTCTTGAGAAGTCCTTCATTGAAAAAGCCCCATTTAACTCAGTGTTAATTGAATTTATTTGCATATAGAAGTTTAAATCACAAAGTGGTGTTGATTTGGTTTTGTTTTTTGAGATAGTGTCTAGTGATGTAGTTCAGTCAACTCTGTAGCCCAGGCTGGCCTCAAATTTGCAATGATCCTCCCGCCTCAGCCTCCTGAGGGCTGGGGTTACAGGCATGCGCCATGCCTGACTTACTGTTCACATCTTATGGAACACCATTGTTACTTGAGCATAATCTAAGAAATGCTGCACTCTACACAGAGCAAAGGCCAAAGTAACTGGAAAACAAGTTTCATATCAGAGATCCACTTGTGAAAGGCACATGTTTTTTCAAGAAAGAAATTGAAAGTTTGTGTGATTGAGGACGTTAGTCTGGCCTACTGGAATAATAGTAAAAAAAGATCCCCCGCATCCTGGCCAGTTTTGAACCCTTATTGCATCTTGGTGTATGTGATTTTGTGAAAGAACTATCTGGCCTTTCTCCAGGGGATGGAGTGTCTATCTACCATGGCCACGTGCCAACCCTTCCCTCCCCTGGGCACTCAAAGAGTGAATGAGATGGAGCTGGGGATTTAGGTCCAGTGGTAATGCGCATACCTTGGAAGCATAAGGACCTGAGTTCAATCCCCACTACCACACACACCAGAAAAATAGTGAATGAGCTAACCTGAGCGCACAGCAGGCCACTGTGTGGCAGGGCACAGAACACTGGAAAACAGTTCACTGCTCCAAGGTCCCAGCCCAGTGTTGCCCACACTGAACCACTGCTCACCTTCCCAGACAGGCTCTGAACCTAATCTCTTCGGGCTCTTCATCTTTTTTTCCTTTATTGGGTTTATTGGTATATTTTAAGTATATATTATGATCGCATTCATCATTGAGCATTTGTACCTGTACATGATCTGTCTTGATTCTTATCTTCCCCCTTTCTTTGCCCTCCAGTCACCCCCTCTACCACCCCTCTACATAAGCTTTTTTTCTGTTTTTTCCTCTTTACCATCAATTTTTTTTTTTCCTTTCCCTTCTTTGCTTTATCCTGCCCTCCCCCCAGTTCCTCTTCCCCTTTGAGCATTTTCTTCCTATTTCACAATGTCTGTCCTACATTTTGGACCTCATTTACACCTTCAATTTCTCACATGAGAGAAACAGTACAGTATTTACATATATGTGTCCTATTTATTTCATTTACGAGTCTGGCCTCAAGCTTCAAGCTGTCCCTTTGACTCTACCCCAAGTCTGGAGAACTCTGGCCTTTACATTTCCTTCCAGTCTTTTTGTTGTTTTTTTTTTTTTTAAGACAAAGTCCCTTTGTAGTACAGACTGGCCTTGAACTCACTGTGTAGCCCAGGCTGGCCTTGAAGCAATCCTCTTGCCTCAGCCTCCCAAGTCCTAGGATTCAGGTGTGAGCCACTATGCCCAACTTCTTTCCAGACTTGAAGACTCTATTAACAGGAACATTTGCAGGTTTAGTGTCTTCTGATTCCAACACTCTGGGCCTAGCTGAGAGCTAAATATAACATCCTTTCCAGCTGATCTGCCCTAATCACAATAGCAGCAACACTTAAAATAGCTTTTCTGTGCTAGCATAGACGGGTGACAGATGGAATGAATACTCTGAGGGCTACAGGAAGTCACAGACTTAAAGGACTTAGCGGCCTAGCATCGAGCCTTTACTTTTGCTCTTTCATCTCTCTAAAGAATTCCTCTTTCTGAGTCTTCATAGTTAATCAGATCTTAATAGAAAGATAAATACGATTGCAGTGTTAACAATACCATGAGTTGAAATACTAGGAAATTTAATATTGAGAAGACACCAGTAGACAGGTCTCCCTGCTTCTCAGCACCAGTCACTTCTCCAGGTGTGCAGAGGTCTGGCTGAGTTTGTTTCCTGTCTTTCGATCCTAGTGGTGTTTAAGGTTTATACATACCTGGGCATGCTGCCTTACATGTGCAAGAAGTAGTTGCATTTTCTGCCACATACAAAAACAAAAACTGTGCCGAGCAGTTGTACAAGGCCATTTTTTCAAGTCAGTATTTATTATACTGTGCAAAGCTCAGAGATGTGATGTGTCCATTTTCACTAGTTGAACGTAGTAAAAGAGACAGACACTTCTTCATGCATAGGCACAACGTGAGGGCAAGCTCACTTCCTGTATGATTGTGACTCTTCCTGTCATCTATTCGAACATTTCCAAACTAGAAACCTGCCCACCGGTACTTAATCATTTGTTTGCTCAACTGGTAAGGACAAAAATCATTTCTTTTAGTTCTGAACTTCTTAGTGAATACCCAGACAGGGTCTCAAATGGAAGTTCCCTGTCTCTACTCCCTGCTCCAATTGTTTTGTGGTTTGGGGTTTTGTTTTGTTTGGGTACTGGCAGTCGAACTCAGAACCTTACACCTGCAAGGAAGATAGGTGCCACTGATCTACATCCCCAGCCCCTCTTGAGTGTCTTCATTACCATTATTGCAGCCAGAAGAAATGTGGCCTTAGCCAAATAAGAGAGCTAAAAAGTGCATCCTCATTCTCACAGACTCCCATGCAAAACTCTACCCTCCTTTCCAGAGGTTTGTATGTGTATAAGCATAAACAAAACCTGATCCAGGGACTTGGCAGCACATGCCTGTGATCCTAGGTACTTGGGACCCCGGCAGGAGGGAAGGGCTGGGCTGGTAGCTCAGAAGCAGTATATTTGTCTCGCATGCTTGAGACCCTGGGTTGAATCTGCAGTATTAAGAAAACAAACAGGCCTGATCCAGACTGGCAAGGAAGAACCTATATGTCTGGTTTCCATTGCCACTCTTAGTGTGTTAAGCAGAGTCTGATTATCTAAACTCTATAAATCCCCAAACTCAACCTTAGTATCTGAAATGATAGGGCTGGTGATGAGGAGGGGAGAATACATACATGTTACAGAGTCCCCTTCCATTCAGTCCTCTGATAGAAATCCCAGTGCTGCCACTCACCCAGCATGAGCAGAGCCAAATTCCTGGCCTGTCACCTCCTCCGCATAAATGGCGAACTTACGAGAAGTCCGTAGGCACCTAGGCCTAGCACTATTTGTGGAATGTACTTGCACCTGTGCAGCAAAGTGACTCTTCAACTTTGTTCCTGTGTTTTCTTTGTTGAGGGAAATAGACAAAGGCCTTCAAAGTTAGGAATCGCTTTTACAGTATAACCTAAGCCCATGTTGTAAAGACAGTCCTATTGGGAGACGCTGGCCAGACTCCAGCTTGTGATGTTGCCTAGCAACCCACTCTAAGCTGCTCAAAGCCTTCACTGTGACAGCAAGCCCTGCCTGACCCCCACAGGGGATTGCGGAGTTTACAGAGGCCCCTCCTCCAAAGCTCTGCATAAAGTACTCCAAGATACCCCGTTGGCTCCTCAAACAGAACCATCTCTGAAATCGTAACTGCTGTGCTTGGTGTTAGTGAAGATCTTGGGACTAAAAGAGAAAAAATTAAGGGAAAACTAAGTGCAGTGAAAATATTTCATGAACAGGCACCTTCCCCAGTTTCACTGGTTGACTATGGGAAAGGCTCATCTGGAAGAAGCCTCCTGTCTGAGTCAATAGGTGGTTATTCTGTAGCATCAGGCAGACTCTGGCGTTTTTCATACCTAAGTCAGAGGCATATTCACAGATGTCGGTGACATTTACCTGTTGTGTCCCAAGTACTCTAGCAAGGATAACATGAAAAACTCCTCAAGATCCCTGTGCTGAGAGCCTGCATTGAGAAGCTTAGAAGGGCACCCAGCGTAGTACCTTTTCCTAGAGAGCACACTAGAATATGACAGATTTTTATGTGGGAGAATTTAGTTCCTGAAGTAGGCATGAGTAATTTGATTTCTCATCAAAAATGAACATAAAAAACAGTTAACAAAGAAATAATGTTTATCATCCCAAAAGTTTTTCTCTCTCTGTGCTGCGTCTCCTTGAGGAGAAATGACGTGTAATTCTGGAACATTATATCTCCTTGATGCTATATGCAGTCACGAGAAAGAGCCCAAACACCAACCTGTTCTTTCTCTGAGTTGGTAGCTCAAAGACCCACCTTGATCAGCAACAGCACGTGGGACTCCAGAACAGCACAGTCACCTTTGCTCAGTTTCAGTCTTTCTCAGGCTCTTGTCCAGTCAGTTGAATTGTTTATTTAGTGGCATGATGTCCCCTAAAGTCTTTCTTCATTAAGTGTATGTTTGTAACACATAATACATTCATTGTGGGGAATTGGTACATTCGCATAATGCATTTTGATCTTTCTAATTCCCCTTCCAACTCTCCTGTCTACTTGCTATCCTAAAGCCTTAAGAAGTTATTTGCTTACTTAAAAAAAAAAAAAAAGAAAAAGGAAAAAAAAATCCAAATACTGGAGGCCCTTCTGTCTGATCTGTAGCAACACACACACACACACACACACACACACACACACGAGGGAAGGAAAAGTACACATTATTATATGTGACTTGAAGGACTTCTGCAGCTTTCTCTCCTTTTCTGATCCCAGCAGCTGAGGCCCAAATAGCACACAGTGAATAGTGGTGACCTGGGAAGGGCAGTTGTGGAGTTGACCGTCAGGCTGCACAGCACACTGATCTGGGACAACATTCTGGAAATGGACACCACCACAGTGATTACCCTGGAGCCCCACATATCCATCTCTGTCTCTGCCCGCTTCAGGTCATTTTTACCTCTCTAGCACATCAATAGATAATAAATCTTCAGGCAAACCCCTCTGTTAATCTCTCCAAGAACTCTTAAAGCTTGTAGGTGGTGAGGTGCTCCTTATTCTGTTCTCTGGATATCTGATAGGCAGATGCTGCACAAACCTTTCCTCACCATCTGCTGTTTGCAGAGGGGCTTCCTGAAGGGTGCACCTGGCACGTGATGGCACCTGTTGGGGACCTCAAGCACATGTGGTTCATCGGATGGCAGGAGAACATTTCATGTTTGTGATTTTAACAGAAGATGTTGTACTTTGAATCTGTATTTCTAGATACTGTTTCCAGCAAGTTGCAAAACAACAATGTTTATACTATTGCCAAGAGGAATGTGGAAGGGCAGGACATGCTGTACCAATCCTTGAAACTCACTAATGGTATTTGGATTTTGGCCGAGCTACGCATCCAGCCAGGAAACCCCAATTATACGGTAGGCCGTTCCCCACTGATAACAGTCAGTTTACTATATGCCTTACTCACAGTTCACTAGTTTTTAAATCACGTAGTCCTTTATTTTAATCACATGGTCTATAGTACTATGAAATTGTGTCATATATATACAGTGGTACCTTGGTTCACAAGCTTAATTCTTTCCATGATTCTGGTCCCACACTGAATTGGATAAGAACCAAATCAAATTTCCCCATAAGGTCAACATTGAACCTAACCATTGAATTTGATTCCACCACTGTAGATTTCTTAGAACCCCAACCATAGTCCAGACAGAATTATTCACATCCCACCAAAAAAACTTCTTGCAATCCCTTCATGGTGAGACCCTCACCTTACCCTGACCCTTGGCAACCATTGATGTGTTCAGCTACTATATATGTCATTTTGAAAATACTATATAAATTAAATTTGTACATTAAGTAACCTATTGAGATTGTTTTTTTGCACCTAGCATAAGGCCTTTGGCATCCACTGTGTGTGTGAACCACAATTTCTCCATTTATCCATCGAAGTGTATTTGGTAGTGGGGGGGGTGTTATTTTGTTCTTTCATTTTTGAGGAGTTTTGTGGGGAGGTACTGGGTATTCACACTGAGTTACACCCCCAGCTCTATTTTGAGACAGTCTATCCCTAAGTCACTAACATGCTCGGGTAAGGTTCAAACTTGTGATCCTCTTGCCTTAATTTCCCAGGGTGCTGAGATGACAGGGAGTCATCCAACTCTGTTTTTAAATATTTTTATTCTGAGATAATTATAGATTCACATGCGTTTATAAGAAATAACGTAGTGAGTTCTTCCCATAAACACTCTGGGGTGATCTCTGAAAAATATATTTATTTGAACCAGAGTACAAGTATACAAATCAAGAAATTCTATCTTTATGTTTACTTTAAGAACACATGGAATTGCCCAGGCCATCAGAAATATCTGCGTATCCAAAGCCACCAAGTATCTGAAAGATGTTACTTTGCAGAAGCAATGTATGACATCCCCTATTACAGTGGTGCTGCGAGGTGCACCTAATCTACACGGGGTTGGTTGCCCTAAAAGAGTGCTGAACTTTTGTTACACACACTTAGAAATCCAGAGTATCCTGCACCTTACAGGGTCAGATATACACTTCATGGTCACTGAGCACTCACTAGAGAACAGAGCTCCAAGATGTGCCCCGCATCTACAGACCCACTCCCAAGCCCACTCATACTGAGCCGACCCTGCTGAAGCGGAACAGACTCCTCCTGAACCAGAAGGGGAGGGTGCAAGGAAGAAGCCAGAGCTTAAGGCCTAGGGGGAAATTCAGTAGAAAGTAAGTGCAAATGAAAGAACAAAAGAAAGGAGAAGAGGAGGTGAAGCATACAGTGAGATTTTGTCCTCACTGCACCTTTAGCTACACCCGCCTTCTGTCCTGCCTTGCATTTTTAAATGGTAATTTTATGGTTTTTTGCCTTCTTTCCTGTTCTTCAACCAACTGGTGACCAGCATCCCTCTGCCTACAGTGCCACCTAGATTCTAAATCTTCCATCACAGTACCTAAGCCTGGCCCATTTCCCTAAGTGCTGCTGTAGAGTCAGTCACTCAGATCCATTTTCTTCCCTCCACCACCTAAACACCCATCACACCATTGATCTCAGTATTAAAGAGGAACAAAACGTGGTTGATCCCATACTAGTGCCTGCAGTCCCTTAGCTTCCTAAAACCAGTAGATACAGCACTTCCCTCCAACCTCAGGCCTTTTTGTATTTCATTAATAAGATATATTAATGCTGTCAAGGTAGGACGACATCTCAGTAATGAGATGAGTCTCACCTGGAAAGATAACTTGTTCAGGTAAGAAGCACGTGCAGAAGACTACGCCAGGAGCGGATGGGTGGGTCTGGGCTTTCTCTTTTTTTCTCTTTTTTTTTTTGAGACAGGGTCTCACTTTGTAGTTTAGGCTGGCCCTGAGCTCACTATGTAGCCCAGGCAAGCCTCAAACTCAGCAATCCTCCTGCCTCTGCCTCCGGAGTGCTGGGATTACAGGCGTGAGCCACCATACCCTAGGGTTTGTGGTACTGATTGCTGGTGGGCGTGAATCACCACGCCCGGTGTTGTTGTGTGTGGTTACCAGGATCAAAGCGGGGGCTTTGCGCTTGCTAGGCAGGTGCTGAAACCACTGAGCTAAATCTCCAGCCCTGGGCTTTTTTTTGAGACAGGACAAATGGCCCTTGTGTGGTGGGTCTAGATGGGCAGTGTTCCTGAATGGCTGTTAATAAAGTGTGTGCTGTGTAAAGTCTAGCAGTTTAAAAGTTAAGGCCTCTTTTCCCTTGGAGCTAAACAAAAGGTTTCTAAGTATGAGGTGAGATCAAAACATATAGTGAATATTTAAATTTCTAAAAAGTTATTACAGAAAAAAATACATTGCCATTAATCTTCCTCAAAATATTCCCCCACACTTCAAATACACTTATCTTTCAAAAGCATTTCTTTTTTTTTTTTAAACAGGGTCTTGCTATATAACTCAGGCTAGCCCTGAACTCATGTACCCCAGGCTGGCCTTGAACTTGTGGCAGTCCTGCTACAGTTCTGAATGTTGGGATTGCAGAGTACGCTGCTCTGAAGTTTTCTAAAAGTCCTCTTTCGTGAATGTCTTTACAAAGTGAGATGAAAAACATGGTGAATGCTGCTGCCAGATGCCATCCAACAGAAAGGCAGGCTTGTGAAAACACTAGGACTTGCCCATATCTGGGTGCTCAGTGGGTCTGGCACCACGCTACTTCTAGCTCTTCCTCAAAGTCTAAATGACCATGAAAGGGAAATGTTTCCTATCAACCCAAAACACTGAGGTGGTCATGGCAATGCAGCTAGAGACATCAAGAGGATTTGCAGAACTGCTTCACAAAGTGGCAAGGAATGGGATAAATATGTTTGAATCAAGGGAGAATGTTCTTATTTTGAGGGGGGGGTTAATGGCAACATTAATGGGATCGTATTTTTGACTTGATAACCTTTTTTTTTGCTTTTTGAGACAGGGTCTCGCTTTGTAGTTCAGGCTGGCCCTGAGCTCACTATGGTGCCCAGGCAAGCCGCCGCGACCTCAGCAATCCTCCTGTCTCTATCTCCCTAGTGCTGGGATTACAGGCGTGAGCCACCATTTCCAGCATTGTGGTATGCGGTGTTGATTATTGGTGGGCGTGTCTCCACGCCCAGCATTATATGTGGTTACCGGGGATCAAACTCAGGACCTTGCGCTTGCA
>PVIC010036627.1:0-18479 GCA_004025085.1 Thryonomys swinderianus
ATCCCATTTAATAAAATGGAGTATTATTCTGCCATAAAGAATGACAAGATCAATCCATTTATGTGAAAATGGAGACACCTGGAGGATATACTAATAAGTGAAATAAATAGATCACAGATAGGCAAATATCGGATCTTCTCTTTGATATGAACACCTGTAGATGCAAATGAGCTCTAGAAAGTATGACAGTTTTTATAGAATGGGAAACTTCCATAGGAAATTTGGTGTGGGAATGTAATGAGGGGAAGGAATAATTATGATTCAGAAAGAAAATAAAAGAGTATGTATAAAGGGGGTGGGGAGGTGTGGGTGGGAGGGATACGGGTAAAAATGAGAATTAACTTGCATCATATACTGGTACAAATTCCCCAATGTTATATGTGATTGTGAGATGTATATAAATTGTACCAATAAAGCATTCAACTAAAAAAAAGTGAAACACATTTAGGCAGCAAAGCTGAAGAGAGCCTTGATGTGAAGTAACGGCAAAGGTGTGTACAATATACACTCTTGTGCAAAACTGGTTTTAGTTGTGCAGACTTGAAAAAGTTAACTTTTAATGCCTCTGTTTCCTTATCTCATCACATGAAAATAGCAATAGGTTCAGATCCTGAGGATTGTTGTAATAAGATGGATCATACAAAACATTTAGATTCCACCTACCTACAACAATCAGTAGTGTTCACTAACAACCACAGAGCAGGTTCCCAGAGATGTGATCTATTCCCAAATGCACCTTGTATAAAAATTATAATTTTGCCTGCCAAGTGACACTTCTTGTTTTCCATGGAAGTCACACATGTTGCACTCAATAACTCTAGAGCTACTGGGCTGTTGTTTCCTAAAATTTGTCCTATTAGAAGCTATTTCCAAAACATCCTACATTGGTCAACAATTCAAAGATACAGCCACAAACTATTTTAAGTAGAGAATATTTTTTGTTGTTTTCTTAAGGTTCAAAGGAGGTTATTTTCAATGAACATATCCTATATACCATATGCCTTCTAGGATTCTGCTGTGTTAAAATATAAATTCCAGAAATGCAGACATCATATCCATCTTGTACAGCCAGGAGTTAAAAGCAAGAAAGACACCTAATAGGTGCGTAACAGTCATTTTAATAAATGCCTTATTGAATCATTCAGCCCAATGCTCAACACATGATTGACCTGATATATGTAATCATGTTAAATTCAACTTGAGGTTCTGCATTTGTTAAACAAAAAGAAAATAAAATGAGTAAGGGCTTGCAGACCAAAATTCTTTAAGGTGACTGGGTGGTAACAGAGAAAGCATGCAAAGGCAGCTGGTATAATATGAAAGGGATGGTAGGGCTGTGGTTAATTTGAGAGGTGCCACAAGGGATCCCCACACAGCCTCACGCCCACACACATTAAGTATACTAAGTCAGTCCATCCTTTGATGAATTGGCCTGTCTTTCAGCCTGCTTGTTTGTGACCTCTGGCAGTGATAATTTAAGCCTTTTACCACACTAATATGCTGTGGTTATAAGAATCAAAGTGCTTCTGGAATATTACTGCCTGTCTCCAGTTTGGCCACTGCCAGCTTTGTTGATGTCTACTTTTAAGTGAGTTGGTTAAAAAGGTTTGCATGTAATTCCCAATGAATTTGTTGCCTTACTTATCCAGGATGCCTGTGGCACCGATGTGTGAGTTTGAATTCCAGATAATACTATTCACGTCCAGTTTTGGACAACAGGTTCAGTGGCAGAGTTGTTGCTACTTCACTTAATGCCCAGACATGAGGCATCATTAGATCCAGAAATGAATTATCCCTAGTGGGGCTCCTTGATGCATGGCTCCAGGAACTCATCATTAAGTTGTCAGTCATTCCATCCCCCAGCTCTGAAGTCTCACGGGTTTGCTGATAACAATTAGGAGGACTAAAATCATTCATAATCACTCTCACACCTGCCTCACTTGCAGGCTCGCAAGCAATTTCCTTCTCTCACTTCTTCTGTCACACAGCAGATCCGGGTGTTACTTTTCTGAACTTCAGTTAGAGACATTCAGTCTGACAGCTTCCCTGAAGTCATTATTCTGCCCCCCCCATTTTCTGATATCGATCCCAAATGTTTGGGTAAAATTGTAAACGAGACTATCATGTGGTCAGCCATCCAGATGTTTTTAAGTACCCAGATGTGTAGCATACATAGACATCCCTCTGGGTGACATGAAGTTTGGGTTGTACTGCATCAGAGTAGAAACTGTCTGCCACTATGTATCCAAAGCTCATTAAATTCTCTGCTCACGCAGAAGTCCACCTACACCTGAGACACCTTTCAGCCACTCACAAAACATGACAGAAAATAAAAGAGCATGTATAAAGGGGGGAGGAGGGGGGAGTGGGTAGAGATATGGGTAAAAATGAGAATTAACTTGTGGCATATACTGGTACAAATTTCCCAGTGTTATATGTGATTTTGAGATGTATATAAATTGTACCAATAAATAATTCAATTAAAAAAAACATGACAGAAGGTTTCAAATTTCAGGGTTTCTTTCTTTTCCTCCGTCATTTACTGGAAGAGAGGTGAAATAATATTGAGATTTATTTTCCCACTAATAACGACTGATACAACCACTACTCTGAAAAGGCAGAAGCAGCTTCCATCAGCTTTCTATGAAACACAATTTTCTTTTCCTATTACAATGACAGTAACAACTAACATCACTAATTCCTGAATATATAAGGCTCTAAGCTATCAGCAAAAATATAAGGTGCTGGTCTTTTATTCCCATTTTGTAGATTGAAATTCTCACATATCAAAGTTTGTATGTGATTTACACATGAATTAAACCATTGTTCTGTCTGGTTAAAAATAATTATCAGTAGTAACTCTCTCTATTACTTTGTTATACAATATTTATTTAATCCACACAACAATCTGTGCATATGCTAGTCTCCGTATTTTGTGATTAAATGATTATCCACTTTTCATTTTTCATAATTCTAAGTGTGTATCTCTATGAGCTTTTCAATCATCATACTTCTTTTTTAACAGGTTCTAATTTATAGATTGGCATTATTGACATCACTATGCATTTTAATGAAGTATTCAAAGTATGCACATATTGTTCCAGTTTATTCTGATAGGTTAAAGAAATTAGTCACTTTATATGTCTCTTCTTACCTATTATTTAAAAAAAACTCCACTGTTTGTATAAGAATATCTTTCCTAAGAGGCTCTCATTTCTTTTTTATTTTGCTTCCTTTTTGTGCATTCCACCCAGGGGCCCCCGCATGGGAGGCAAGCACTCTATCTCTGAGCTATGGTCCGAGCCCCAGGACACCCACTACACCTGCCCATTTCCCACGTTTTACCAAAGAGGTGGGACAAGCTAGGTTATTAGTGGGCTTAATTCCTGGGTAGCTGATTCATGTGAGAACATTAACGTAAATGTTTTTAATTTTATTTCCTCATTTGTAACATGGAGGCATGCTTGCTACCCTCTCCTCACCAATGGGCCAAGTCAGATTACAAAGTGAAAATATTGCCTTGTGGTACCTACCCTCACCTCAGGTGACAGGCGCCTATGCACATTCAGCGTGGGCCCACGGGACAACTGTCCCACTGTCAGACTGTCCTTCATTTTGCAGTTGCTTCTGCTCCTAACACGAATGTTAGAGTCAAGCGTCTGACAGCAGTGAGTGCTCCAGTCCACCTTGGTTGTTCTTTCATTTCCCCGTTTTTTTCTGATGACTGTATCCTCCACACAATGCTTAGGACATAGAAAATAGCCCATAAAACTTGAGTAAATAATTGAAATAAATCAAGTCAGGAACCGTGCTCAGTAATTTGTACAGGAATTCTGGAGCATGGGGCTGTTGTCTCCACATTAGTAATGAGAAAACAAAAGCCAGGGATAGTTACTGAAGACCCTTAGGGCGTCACAAGTAATGATCTTCAGAGGTGTGACTTTAGCCCCAGACTTCCTGTTTTATTCTAAAAATTCTGGCATTTCTACCCAGAAATAATCATCTCTTCATGACTCCTACTGGCTCTGTCTTCATTTAGAATTTTGATATTTTATCATAAATTCTTGAATTTACTTTTCCTAAAAAATTCCATGAAAATATTATTTGTCTGAATTATTGAGTTTTGTACCCCTTGAATTAGGAGATTAGGGTAGGGAGATCACTGGCCTCACTCTGGTCCTGACCCTTGACCGCATTTCCCTTGCCACTTGCCAAGTAGCCTCTCTTTGTGTACGTTTAATTCATTTATTCATGATTCAGAAACTGCACACAGATCCATGATTCCATGCAATGTTGGTTTCCCTGGAACCTGGTTATAAATAAATCCTCATTGTGATGGAGCCTGGGGCAGGTTTACAAACCCATACTCGAATATTAATGAGTGGGAAATGGATGATTTTGTGATTCCTGACCTTTCCGCTTTAATCCATTAGGGAGTATAGATTGGTTGGTAGTTAGCACAACTGGGCAAAAGCTCTCTAAGTGGAAAATTGATTCTGGTAAGTGCACGCATGGTGCTTCCACCCATTAAGGCTTCCCTTTTTAGCATTTTGAACTTTTACTTGAAAACATCTCAAGATCACACCCCAGTGCACCAAGCTGAAGGTGTTGGAGATTTGGCTTTAGCTGACAGAGTTGTCAGTATTTTACAAGTTAATTAGAAGAAGAATTTCAGAAGATGGCAGAAATCCCAGTAGATTGGCTCTAGGGAGCAGCCCCCTGGGCCTCGTCAACTCCAGGTCAACTGACTTTCTCGCCTACAAGGCTTTGTGAGTGCTTGCAAGTTTCAGAGCAGATCCCATTTTCTTTGACTCCAGTCAAAGATCAGGTCTGGGGCCGGAGGGTTAGCTCAGTGGTTCCGGCGCCTGCCTCGCAAGCGCAAGGTCCTGAGTTCGATCCCCGGTAACCACATATAATCCACGCCCACCAACAATCAACGCCGCATACTACAGTGCCGGACGTGGTGGCTCACGCCTGTAATCCCAGCACTCGGGAGGCAAAGACAGGAGGATTGCTGAGTTCGCAGCAGCTTGCCTGGGCACCATAGTGAGCTCAGGGCCAGCCTGAACTACAAAGCGAGACCCTGTCTCAAAAAGCAAAAAAAGATCAGGTCTGGCTGCCTCCACTTTTTTGTAGAACCTATTTCTTTTTTTTTAAACTGAATTCTTTACTGGTACATTTTATAGACAGCTCACAATCACACTCAACACTGGGGAATTTGTACCAGTGTATGACACGAGTTAATTCCCATTTGCACCCATATCCCTGCCCACCTCACAAGACCCCACCCCCTGTATACATGTTCTTTTTCTTTCCAAATCATATTTCTTCTTTCCCCTCATTACTTTTCCCTACAACATTCCCTTTGAATATTTCCTATTTCACAACATCTATTATACATTCTAGAAGAACCTATTTCAATCAAATAGAACACACCGATGCAATGGAGAGGGCATGAAGGACATGGGTTCTTCATGTGATCATTTCTCTGTCACTGCTTTTCTTTGGACTTTAAAATTTCTCCAACTGAAAAGCGAGGAGGTTTGAACTGCATGACACTTAAGGACCAACCCTTGCCCCTCACTGTAGCTCTCACTCTGTACCTACTTCCATATGCACCTTTTCCCAAGGAAAGAGTAGCAAATAGGTTCAATTAATAGTCTTTGACTGGAACCAGGTGTGGGGGACTTCTGAAGCTGTATCTGACTCTGAAGGAGGCCTTCCACCTGACCCTCTAGAGAATGGGACGGGAGGGGAGATGGGATCAGAGGAGTCCTGCAGGTATTGTAATGCCCTTCCTCGTCCCAGCTTGGAGTTCAGTGAAATAGGGATTCTCTTCTTTCAGCTTTATACACATAGCATCTGATGCAGAGCCTTTAAAATAATGGTGTTCAATAGATGCTGAAGAGTTCACTGAAGAAATGAAAGGACACTACTCAGGTATCTCTAAAACTCTGGGCACTGTGAGCACATATGGGTGCTTGCTTTCACACCGTCATTGTCTTTACCCAGTACAACACTTAGCATGTTGTAATTCTCAGTAACAGTAGGGTGAAATTTTGGTGAATGGATTGATTCTAAAGCAAAAGGGAACAAGAAAGCAGTAAAGACATGGTTTGTGGAGTCATAGAGCTTCTGTTTAAATCCAAGTCCCACTGTTTGCTAAGTGTTATCCTTGGGCCAGATCATCAGCTTCGTTAAGCCAAAATTTCCTCATGTAGGAACTGAATAAGGTGGGACTCCTTAGTAGAGAACCTCACAAATATAAGCTATTCAGTATATATTAGTGATTATCATAATTATTCGTTCATGCTTGATTCTGGAAATGTATTATAAACTATGCTGAGGCCAAGAATAGTTCATGTTTTCTTAGCACTTCTATGAAGATCGAGGGCTTCTTGGTGGAAAAAGCAAACAGATCCTTATCATTTAAAGATGGTAGTAGTAGGTGAGGGAGGCACAGAGAATGTAGAGTCCCGTGATCAGCTCCACATGATTCCCAGCCCCCCTCACCCTTTAATCAGGTGGATGTGTGAGCATTTCTTCTCCACAACCCAATTCAAGGTGAGAGGTGCCAAATGCTTCTTTAACTTAGTCTTGCCCAGTTCAGACTGTCTCCTCAAAGCAACATAAATTCTGGGCCAGAGATTTAGCTCAGTGGTTCCAGCACCTACCTAGCAAGCTCAAGGTCCCTGGTTCAATCTCCCGGTAACCACATACAACAATACCAGGCATGGTAGCTCACACCCACTGGCAATCAGTAATTCTGGGCTCACACCCACTGTGGGCTCATGGTAGCTCACACCCACTGGCAATCAGTAATTCTGGGCTTGGTGGCTCAAGCCTGTAATCCCAGCACTCTGGAGGCAGAAGCAAGAGGATTGCTGAGTTCAAGGCTTGCCTGGGCTACATAGTGAGCTCAGGGCCAGCCTGAACTACAAAGTGAGACCCTGTCAAAAAAAAACAAAAAACAAAAAAACACTGTATAAGTTCTTCAGCTTTTGTAAACACTGTATTGCAAAATACCATACAAAAGAAAATCACCTGAGATGATGGATCATGTGGATTCCTTTCACACTGGGTGATTATTGCCTATATATACTGGATGGTATAGAAGAGTCATCTAGAGAACACAGGCAGGGAGCTGTACCAAAATGTGTATGTGCATCAGCATGAGTCAGATCAGAAGGAAAGGGAAATATTGTGACCTGGATCATAAAGCTGATTTAGCTGACTATGTTATTGCTCATCAAAATTGCTTTCAGACAGTGTGAAGTGCAGTGGATGATCGTCAATATGTTACTCCTTATGTTTTTTGACTGTTATCAACATCCAGAGGATCTTTAGCCCTTATAGTCAATTCATAAGATCATTTTTACCACCTTTCTTCATGACCTCACTCTTATTCCTTTAAGGTGCCAGGAGTCAGTTTTTTCCTGCTCTAAAGGAAAAATATACACATTCAAAACTGTCTGAGTTCATTTTGTGCTAAGTCCATTCATAACAGAGGGAACAGACTGAGTGAATTGTCATGAGGAGAAATTTATAACACAAGGTTCTGAAGGCTGCAAAGTCCAAGATCAAGGGACCCATATATGGGAATGTTAAATCATAATGAGAGGCTTAAAATCAACCTAGATCATTTTTTTAAGATGAAAAAAATAAAATGAGAATCAAGATGTGTTATGATTGGTACAAACCCTCAATGTTGAATGTGATCATAATGTATATATAAAATGTACCAATAAAATAAATTAAAAGAAAAATGTGCCAGGCATGGTGGCTCACACCTGTAATCTCAGCACTCGGGAGGCAGATGCAGGATTGCTGAGTTCGAGGCTTGCCTGGGCTCCATAGTGAGCTCGGGGCCAGCCTGAACTACAAAGTGAGACCTCGTCTCAAGAAAGAAAAATGTAACCCAAGACTTAGAAACTGGGACACAATTAAAAGGGTGAGAAAAAAAAAAAAAGAGAAAGCAAACATATATTTACTAGACACTGTATACCATGCACTGTCTTAGTCACTTACTTAGTTCTACATTTATACTTGTTTTTACACTTGTACCTAGAGTTTGTATTGGTCTAAACTAAATTTATATCTGTCCTCTATACCTACACATAAAATATGTATACACTATCATACTTGTTTCTATTTTAAAAATGAGGACACAGGGCTAGAGAGGTTGAAAAAACGCCCGTTGGTAAACTTGTTCCTGTGACTCAACTCTTGTTTCCCAAACGCCCATTTATACCGTTCTCAGAATATTTGCTACTATTTATTGAATGTTAGTTGTTTTCTAAACTTGGTAGACATACCATTTCATGATAACCAGTACACAAAAAGTCGCGGTGACTGTTCTCCCTCATTTTATAAATGAGAAAGTGGAAACTTAGAGAACTTACATATGAGGAATTTCAAAATAGGATTTCACATTGACACTTGTTACATCATGTTCCCATTCCGTCACTGTATCTGTGTGTGTACAGGGGTGTATAATGCATATATATGATATATATGTATGCATACATAAACATGGCTACATACATATGTTAGTATGTAACATGTTTTACACTCTTACATTTTAGGTATTAAGTCAAATGGTTCCTATTTTTGATAAAGTTATAACCACTTGGAAATTCCATGAGTAAGGTGCCCTGTTGTTATTCTTGTTGTATCTCTGAGACAGTTGAAGTTTAGAGAATTTTGAAAGTTTCCTAGGGGTCATAAAGTAGAAGGTCAATGGCTGAGAAGGGATGCCCTCAGACTCCTCACTATTTGGTATTTGAAAGGAAAGGGCTAGAAAAGGGAACTGGACACATTAATGAAGTATCCATCTCCTTGGATGTATAGGTAGAAAACTGCCAACTTCACTAGAACACCTGACTTTGCCTGACCATCAATCTCCAAGTGTTAGACAGAATGACGGTGGGCGAGTTTCAGTTCCCAGTTGTTAAATGGCTTCTTTGAATTCTCATACAGAATACTCCGTCTAAGGTCCATATTCATGGGAAGCTAGAAGGATGTCCCAGCCTTCCCTCAGTCTGGCTGGCCTCCTCTGACCTCTTAAGCCCGTATTTCTGAGAGTGACAAGGTCATTTTGTTTGTCTTATGTAAAGCACCATCAGTCTCTGTTTAGAAAGTCATGCTCACTGTATTGACAACTCTAATTAGAAAAATCCAGTCTAGTGGGAAAGAGGCCAGAGTATTCAGGGAAAACACTTTCTGCCTAGAAATAAGGCTGGAGCCTCAGTTAGTGGGATCAAAGAATGATGACAGAGAACTTTAGGTTCTTCATTCTTCTGCCTATAAACAATGAGTGCAAGATAGACTGTTGAAATTTGTCTCAATTACTGTTCTCATTGGTGAGACAAAATACGTGACATCAAAGTTAAAGGACAAAAGGTTTATTTTATCTCAGACTTTATAGAGGTTTCAGTTCATAACTGGCTGACTCCAAGCCAGAATGGCACGCCAAAGGAGTATTGCAGAGGGTAAGCAGCCCATGGTGGGCAGAAGGCAACAAAGCAGCAAGCGGCAAATAATCGGAGCATCCCTCTTTCTGCCCCTTTTATTTTATCCCGGCCACCTGTGGGAAGTGATCACATCCAGAGAGGGCTTTTCCATTATCTATTCCCCAACTATGGCAACTCAGTCAGCAGACTGATTTAGTAATCACGCACCCCTGACCCCAGTATCACGCTTCATCCCAGCACCACACACTCTAGAGGTTTCCATCTGAAAAGCCCCAACTAGGACTACATGAAGTTTTAGCAGGAGACACAAGCAATAATAAAATTCCATTTCCCTGCTCTGTATTATTGAGATGATCTTAAATTAGTTAAAATGTTTCAATCTCGGTTTCCTAAACCTTAAAATTATGATCACTCTGAGAATTATAATGACTTAAATGAGGCAGTCCATATACAGAATGTGCTTAGCAGACTTCCTGGCACAGAATACATATTAAGATATAATAGAAGTTACAGTTATTAGTCATCATGATCATCTTCGCCATCAGCCTCACTGTTAATAACATAAGAAATAAACCAATATTACTACATATTCTTCAGAATAGTGGAATATACCTCTAGCAGATAATTTGGTCAAAGACTTGTAGAGGCCAGAAAAGATTCCCTTTCTCAAGTTTAAATATTTACTCACCCTAGAGGCAAAGGAGAGATTGCTTTACAGATTAACGTGCGATCCAATTTTAAACTTCCCTTGTTGGAAATATGGATTGTAAATAATGACCTAGAGATTTGAATATCAACATTCCCTAGAGAAGAAGTAGCCAAATGACATTCTCTATTGCTTTTAGCAAATCCAATTAGGGCAGGGCTCAATTTACAATGAATCATGGGAGGGGCTTGAAAAGGATGCTTACTATGAATAAAGAGAGCGATTATATGGTCAAAATAACTTCCATGATTAATATTTGCACTATCCAGTAGAGTTAAAACATGTCATAATAATGACCTCCAGAGCAACTCTATGGACATGGTTTACTATTTTACCAGAATACAATGTCTCAGTAAGTCTCAATGATTATGTGTTTTAATTATATCTAGATTCCAACCTTTGCTCTCTGTAACCACAAATAAAGTCCTAAATCAGGGCTCAGCATCTCTTAACTAATTCCCACCTCACCTCTTCACCCTCCTTCCTCAGTTCCACACACTCTGGGCAATTTCTACTCTCTTCAGAGAAGGCTCTTTCCACAGCTCAACTGTCATCATTTCTCACCCTATAGAAAACCTTTCAAATGTTGTGATTCCCAGTTAATATATTATCTTCCCTCCCTTAGTGCTATCTTCTCTTCCATCTACCCTCCTCTGTCTCTTCTTTCACTGTTTCCTGCACAGCATATTCTATCTCATAAGTCTCCCGCTAACACAGCAGTAAGAGCAGCCATTTAAGCAGAAGCACAGGGTAGAACATGCCCCGAGCTCTATCTTCTTCTCCCCTCCCTAACCCAAGCAATCTATGGGACACAGTCGGAAATGTCACTGGCCTGTGACACTCTGACCTGAGAGAATAGCACATATTCAACCCATCCGCCTCCCCAGTGAGAAATCAGCCCACATGACACAGGCAGGCACAGAGCTGGCCTGAGCATTTAGGGGAGCAGGGGGTGAATGGAGAGAGCAACACACTCACCTTCCCATCTATTTTTTTTTTTTTTAGCAAACTAATATTTTTGTAGATAGCTAAATGAAATATGCATTCTTACATCTCAGACCCTTGCACAGCCGGACTGTTTTTCAACACAGTCCCACCAAAAGGAAGTTACTGTATGATCTCTTTAACTTCCTGCCCTTCCTTTAGGCTGCTTTATTTTGTGGGTCTCTTTTGTACCAGTCGATACTTAACCCTATGATAGTGCACAAGGGTAGGTCCTCGCACTGTGCTTCTATGTCTACTTCTCTCATTAAACTCTGAGAACAGAGATCAGCTTTCATTCATCTTTTGTTCACTATCACAATGATGTCCAAATAGTAGGTTGTCAATAAATATTTGTTGAGCTGAATGCCAGACTTAGTTTTATAATTAAAACTACAGGTAGCTTACATGCATTCATTAAATGGTATGGTACAGGCGAAAATCTCTAGGATATGGGTATTTACTTTACAAAAAAAGATTTGAATGAGAAGAAATGAATTAATAAATGACTTTTCTCAAGACACAGCTATTACATTAGAAGAAAAGCACCATTCATTCACCAATAAAACAGACTAAAGTTTCGGATGCTGAACTAATATTAGAACCTTTATGGAAAGAGACGAGGTATGTGATGGAGGAAGAGGATAAAAGAGAAGAAACATATTGGCAGGATGCAGGGCTTTCTGGCATCAATAAACTGTGACCTCAGTAATCTGGCATTTTCACCATGAAAATCAATGTTTGAGAGCTGGCATGTAGGCAATCACCATAGAAACAGCATGGCTCCCAACAGAGGTCAAGGCTTCACAGTAGCCAAATCAGGCATTCTCGTGTCATAAGAATGAATGTAGAGAACCAAACTGGAGGGGTCCCTTTACCATGGGAACTATGAAGAGAAAGAAAACTGACATGATTCCTACAGGGAAAGACATGGAAACCAGAAAGCACGAACACTATAGTTGCCAGAAAAGCATTCTGTCTTTAGGAGCAGCGAAGTTTTATCACATCCAATCTTTGCTTTTATGATGCTGTTCAATACTTCACGTTGGGTTTTTTTCCCCCCTTCTATTTTTCTCATTTATGCAGCATATATGTCTAAACACTGTCATTTAAAACACATACTTTTATATCAGAGAGACTGAAGTTTATATCCTGTTGTGCCTGACTAAAACCGGAACCTCGAGGGCAGCACTCTGGAGCTGCTGTCTTCCCATGTTGCCCTGGGCTTCCCCTTGGAGTGCACTGCACCCACCTGCAGGCTGCCTCAGGACTTTCGGATGGCTGGAGTGTGCTTTCCTGTGTGTGCCCAGCAGGCAGGAAAAGCTGGGCAGCAGTGATCCTGATGCTCAGCAGACCCCCTCCAATGACTGATGGGAGGTAATGGATAAACATCCCAGCCACCTTCCATCTCTGGTGGGATAACTCTCGGGTAAGTATCCCACACTGACATTTAGGGTGTCAGAGTTTTCGCACTGGGACTAGGTTCCAGTTCCTCACAGAGCTATCTGGCTGGATAATGCATTTGTGGGTGGCTGTGCTCCATTTCCTATCTTCCTCCTTTCCTCTACTGTGGGGGTTTCTGAGATATGCTCCCACACACATCATGTGCACTTGAATCCTCTTCTCAAGGTGTGTTCTTTGAGGAAGGAAACTAAGAGAATGACTTACTTAATCTCTGTGATCATTGTTTACTTTCTCTGAAAACGCTGACCATAGTACACAATGGCAACTTGTGAAGATTACATAAGATAATACATGCAAAGTGCTTAGCATAATACCCAGCACATCTGAATGCTTAAAACAGGCCAGACATGCTTTGTATTGTTGTCAAGATATCACCAAGTGCTAGAAATTCCAGTTCCAAACTGTTAGCTGCTGCGGAGAGGCTGGCAAACAACGTGCAGGCTACCTCCACCCATGTGGAATTTACAGTCGTACAGAAATGTAATTTAGGAGGCCACACCATGAATGTCACCAGAGAGCTGTGCAGTGCTTTGTGAGGACAACATAGAATTTAGCCTAGTTGGGGATCTCAAAGAATACTTTGTAGGAAGTTGCTATTTAAGATATAAAGAAGTTGTCCAGGCAAAGTATGTGCCATTTTTGAACATATATGTGCATTGTGCATATGTCCACATAGATTAAAAAAAACAGCACAACAGAGGAGGAAACTGAATGTTAAAGATCTATCATTGTGAGAAAGACTATAATTCTTTGCAGGAAACAGAAAAAAAAGGTGGACTTTAATTCCATAATCATTTAATAATCACTTAATAATCATTATTTTGGCTGTCAAGTTATTTTTTTGTTTGTTTATTGGGGGACACTGGGAGATGATACTGATGCTGGTGAACAAATACTGCTGTTCAGTCACTGAATGAAATATCCTTGCTCTTTAAACACATTGGTAGGTTTTCTTAGTTCATTGAATCTGTGTCTTATGAATTGTTTTACAATCAAGCAAGTCTCTAGCTGTGTCCACTCTTATGCACTAAGGGAAAGTCATGGAGCTGTAAGTCTGAGAGTGCCACCCTGAGGCCAGGCCTGTTCACAGGGTGACGCCTCCATGGCATCTTTCCGGGGAAGACCCATTCCGACACCGTGTACTGATTTGATGTCAGCACCCAACATTGACGCCCATCCTCGAGTCTAGATTTTGGAAGTCTTCCCTCAGATACCAGGAAATGCACAGCAGCTCCCTCAGCAATTCCAGCAGCTCAGGCCATAGCTGAAAGCTTGAACATTCTCCCTTTCTCATCAAGTCCTGGGCCCTGGACAAGTTATAAATCAGATGGTCGTGGTAGAAGAGAATTAAATATTACATAGAGCAGCTCTTTGAACTCTGAGAAGGGAAAGTGCTCAATAAATGCTTGTTATTAGTATTGCTGCTGGCTATAGACACTGAAGCATCTGAGACCCCTTACATTTTATATCTTTTCTTTCTTTTTTTTAGTGGTTGTAATGAAACTTACCTGCTTGCAGTTATGCCTTCGTAGTCTTTCTCAGCTTTAATGTTGAATAACTTCAAGAGCCAATGACCACTGAAACTGCCAATGCCCAACATCATCAAGAAGACATATGTTTTATTCTTAATTGGGTTGTATAGATTAGCATTCTTTTCACTATTACTGGAAAGCAGTATGAGTGGATTTTCCAGAATGGTGTAATAAAAATAAAATTTGATTGATTAATTCAATAGCAATGGTAGGCAGCCTATATGGTGCAGGCATGGAGAACAGATACACAATGCCCAACTAGTGGTAGCTGCAGAGCACAGTTGTTAGAGAGAGTCCTGAGTGATGTTGGCTTCTTGGAGAGCAGCTCCGTCTTGGAACCACAAGTCAACCTGAATGGTTCATTTTCCTGATAAGCTTCAACTAGTCAGCTTATAACTTTGGGATATTAATGTACACACAATAAACCACATTCCTCAAGTCACTTTCTATTTTTCCATGTTTTTCTGGCTTTGAAAACTTTTAGTACCTGCTTTTGGGTGGGATCAGGGGCATTCTTACCATAAGATAAATGCTTGTCAGAAAGGTGAGGGGTTCAGTCGGATCAGCAGGAAATTTTAATTAGAAGTCACAGAACTGAAATTATGTAACAAATTCTGCACGTGCATGACTTTCTGTGGAAAGAACTATAATAGCTTCTGGAAGATGTGTGTGAGTTCAAAAATCCAAAATCATGCACAGGTGGTATTGAAAGTTACACTGTGTTCTTAATCTATGACATGGGCCTAAAATTATTATGTTGTCTGAGATACCGTTTCTTCCTGGAGATACGATCTCATGCTTTGACTATAATTCCAAAGGTATTAAAGTGAGTGCTTTCAAAGGAGGGCTCCATGAACAAACCCGCACAGTGTGGACTCTGGTCTATCCTTCAGGTCTCACTTCAAAGAGCCTTTTTTTCTTTGGGCTCCCACATATATAATACGCATGTTGTTCCTTTAAATGTTAGGCTTCTGATTAATGATGGGCCTCCCTGGAAACAGAAATAGTCTTTTCTACATCACATCCCTAGACAAAGTGTCAGGTACAGTCTGGATGAAAGTACATGGATGAATAAGTAGACAGGGTTCCCCATAAGGTGAGAATTGCAACGACAGAGATCTACAGAGTGAGGGGACAGTTCTGATTTATTCACATGACTTTAAACTGCTGGCTGCAGCTGCCTTGGTGGTTCAAGTCAAGTAGGGCGATTTATTATTTAATAAATGATGGAAAAAACATATTTAGGGCTGACCTCAGGAACAGGTGCATTCAGGAGCTTAAAGAGAATCAAGACCTTCTCACTACTGGTTTTCCCTGCTTTGCGTCCTATATTGGCTCAAGATGGGCCCAGTCTAGAGGCTGAAGGCATACCCACTGCACCATTATGAGCGTGGTGAACTTTCTTAAATGGTGTTTCACATTTGTTGCTTCCTCTGAATAGCCAGCAACTTTTCTTTCATCTTATAAATGGCTAAATAAATTCAGAATGGTCAATTAACTTCAAAAATGCCATCTCCAGATGTCAGGGAAACTTGAAATGAAATTTTTCAAAATGTATATATGAATATTAAAAAGGCTGAACTTCAGTGTTATTTACACTTCTTATTTAAGTGAGTAGGTAATGGCATTTTTCTGAGCTTTGGTCTTCCTAGATGACAAGGGAGAATGATAGTCTCAGATTTGATTTTATATGTATGTAAAAATCATTACATATAAATTATTCACACACATGTGAAACTGTTTATTTTAGTGACTTCTCTTGTTGCTGAGACAAAATACTTGGCCCCCACAAATTAAAGGAGAAAACAAGAAAAGCTTTATTTGGGTGACAGTTTGTTGAGGTTGCAGTCAAGGCTGATATGGCAGTGGAGAAACAGTTCATATATGGCAGGCAGAAGGTGGCAGGTAATAGGCAGCAAAGCAGCAAGGCAGCAAGCAACAACAGCACCAAGCAGACACCTTGTCTTTCATTTTTATCCCATCCAGGCTACCAACATTTTTTGGGTGGTGTCAACCAAAATTATGCTAATTCTAATCAGTGGACTAATTTAGTAACACACCCCTACATCCTCATATCACACACCCTAGATTCATCCAGCTCCAAAAAAGATCCACCTATGAGTATATCAGGTTTGGGGAATATATCTACATATACATCATAATAAGTGTTTAAAAACCTCTGGCACATAGTAGGCTGTCAATAAATATTGTCAAAGTCAAATAAGCAAGTGAACAAAATATGATTGTGAAAAACCTTCATGAAAAATGCTTCCTACAGCCGGGCGTGGTGGCTCACGTCTGTAATCCCAGCACTCGGGAGGCAGAGTCAGGAGGATGGCTAAGTTCGAGGCTTGCCTGGGCTACATAGTGAGCTCAGAGCCAGCCTGAACTACAAAGCAAGACCCTGTCTCAAAAAAAAAAAATGCTTCCTACTAACCCCAATTTTTGTATTTTCACTTTGACATTCTTGTCTACTTATTCTGTTGTACTAACTACTGTCTTGTAGTTAGTATTCTATTACAGTTACAAAACACACCCTTACAAAGAACTAGTCATGCCTCCCTTCAATCAAAAGTATTTGTTGAGTACGTACCACATACCAGACCCTGTTCTCATTCCTGGAGGATATAATTGTAAGTAAGACAAATCAAGTCCCTGGCTTCATGGAGCTGATATTATAAAGAAGAGAGAAGCTACACACTAGGAAAAAATATATATAAAATTCAGGTTGAAAATCTCTGGACTATGCAGACCATAGAAAGCAATAGGAAAATGCAGAATGAGGAGAAGGTAGAAGTTTGATATAGTCCATTTAAATAAATTCCTCCATGAAACTTTTATTCAAATCAAAACTTGAAGGAAAGAATAGTGTAGGCTCCAGAAAATATGTTAAAGCATTCTGGGAGAGGATATGACAAATACAAAGGGTCTGAGTAGGAGCCAGTCTGGCTCTCTCTGGGATCTACGAGAAAAGTAGAGGGATTGGGGAAAGGTGATTGGAGGAGAAGCTCAAAAGATAGCCAGGTGACGAATCACACTGTGGCTTTGAAGGTTGAGGTAATGAGTATAT
Source organism: Thryonomys swinderianus (assembly GCA_004025085.1). Classification (NCBI taxonomy): domain Eukaryota; kingdom Metazoa; phylum Chordata; class Mammalia; order Rodentia; family Thryonomyidae; genus Thryonomys; species Thryonomys swinderianus. Next base: position 17,227 of record PVIC010036627.1, read on the forward strand.
GTCCTCTGTCTTAGTTATTTTGCTCTTTGCTGAGATCACATACCTGACACTCAAAGTTAAAGGAGAAAAAGTTTATTTATCTCAATTTGTAGAGGTTTCACTCCATAATCAGCTGGTGTGAAGCCATGGTGTCATGGCAGATGGGCAGAGCAGAAGAGAAACAGTCCATGGCAGGCAGAAGGCCATAAAACCATGAAGAGGCAAGCAGCGAATGATGGACAAGAAGCAACACCTCTCTATCCTTTGTGTATTACCTAGGCCACTTGCCCTATAGGCAGTGTTCACATGCTTAATGCTGGTATCACACCATTAGTTACAACCTAGATACAACCTAGATCCAAAAAGCCCCCCCCAGGACCACCTGAGGCCTGGGGGAACATGTAAATACAAGCTGTAACATACTCATTTAGATTCACTAGGAAACAATGGGGACATCTGAATGAACAGCTCTGTCTGGGTTTTTGGGTGTTAGGTTGCAGGAAACAAGAATAGGAAGAGACATTCCCACTGCAGGAAAAATGATGACGATTTGAACAAGGAGTATTCTAAGCAATGAGACTTATTCAAATTAAGGAAAAATAAGCATTTTGAGGTTATGAGTTGATAGGTTTGGAATATGAAAAATAGAAGAGTTTAAGAGTTTTTAAAGCTGCAATGGAAAATTATAGATGTTTAAACTATATTTTAAATAATAGCTTACTGAACACTATATATCATGCCTTGTGCTGTGTTTTATACTCAGTATATCACTTAATACCCGTCTCTCACTACATTTTGTTGATTTGTTTTAACTTTGTTAGACTTTTGCCTCTTTAATTCTTTCTGTCCCTCCCCACACTGTGGGTTCAATGCTTAAATTAATGGAAAATTAGACTTTTTTTTCTTTTTTTAGAGACAGGGTCTAGCTTTGTAGCTCAGGCTGGCCCTGAGCTCACTATGTAGCCCATGCTAGCCTTGAACTCACCAATCCTCCTGTCTCTGCCTCCCAAGTGCCTCTGCCTCCCAAGTGTGTGAGCCAACACCCCCGGCATTGTGGTATGTGGTACTGATTGCTGGTGAGCATGAATCACCATGCCCACTATTGTTGTATGTGGTTACTGGGCATCAAACTCAGGACCTTGCACTTGCTAGCCAGGTGCGAGAACGACTGAGCTAAATCTCCGTCCCAAATATTAGACTTTTAAAAGCTTGAATTTCCTGAATTTCCACAGGCAGGGCATTCCTCATACTCTTCGTTTGGTTCTTCAGTTTTG